>JASGAT010380379.1:0-54915 GCA_030220025.1 Chelon auratus
AAATATTCACGACAGTCGAACAAATTATGCATGTTCGTGCAAAGTTTTGGCCAGTTTTGGCCACAATCTTACATACTGTTCCTTTAACTGACATGAGGACATAGAAATGCACCTGGAGATTGTCTTCACACAAGCATCCCATTATGTCACTGGAATTTCTTATATGTACTTGTGCTTATTATGGTTCATATCTGGTATTTAATACCTCGCCGTGCCATAAAACTCTTGACATACAAGAATGTTCCACAGGGTTTTCATCTGGCTGAGTCAAAACCACATGCTCATGTGGGTTGACTTCCTAGACTTCCTTATTCCAGTCAATTCCTCGAGTGTCTACATGCAAATGTGTTTCAAAGATGATGACAAAGATAAGACGGTGAATGGCTGAAACCCACTCAGTGAGCAGCTAAAAGTGTGTCATGAAAAACTGTGCGTGCCGGACAGGCGTGGGACGATCATGAAGTGCGTCAATCGTCCTGCACAGTTGTCGCAGGGGGAAAGAAAAGGACGCTTTGTTCAACTTCAAATAGTTTTACACCCAGCTAGAAGCCACATGAAAGAGCCAGAGTGACTCAGATTTAATACAGATTCATATTCAGTCATTATAGCCATGCTGAAGAAGAAATAACAGAGCACTGACTCAACACAGAAGCTGAATCGTTTGTACTTCCTTCCCATTCTTCAGGCCTTTTTGTATTTTTTGCACTTTCGTGAATCATGCGCCAACACGATCATGAACGTCAGCAGTGACCCAAAATGCATGATTATTTCCGGAGCTCTTGTGCATCTTGTTCAGCAAAGGAGCGGTAACATCATGCCGCAGGTTAGTGTTCTTTTATTTCATGTATGGGACTTGTGATCGGAGAATAAATAAGACGTTATGATTCATTCATTTAAATATTTGTTATATTCTGAACAGTGCAGTTTCCCTGATTTCAAACCCAAACTTTAAAGGGGAGTCCCGTTCCTGTTCTTTCTTCTTCTTCTTCTTCTTCTTCTGCTTATGTCTTCTTCTCATCCATGACGTAGAGCCAAAGTCACCCAAGATAAAACATCTTCCCCTAGTAAATCCATGTCTGTTCACATCCACTCACATCTTTACATGGCGTTGCACTGCTGCTGAAGTTTCCCGCTATTAAGACATTTTCCGGCTGAACGCAAAACTAATTTACGAGGCAAAAATAAAGTGTATGCAAGTGATGGAAGTGACAGTGCACAAAACAGGGACAAAAGTGTAACTGAGTTCTTGATAAATTTGGAGTTCGGTTTCAGACTGAACTTGCAAACAGCAGGCATACTGTGCACACATATCAGCAATCTATAAGTGCACAGTTTGCAGGTCCACTGTAACTGTACATTGGCCATTTAGGAGGAAAACTTATGGCTGACATGAATCTATTCATAAAATTTGTCCAGTGTGAAAATGTCATCAGTGCTTACCCTTTTACTCTTTCAGACAGACAAGTTTTGCTCCTTACTGAAAGGAGCAAAACTATAATTCATCACTTCCTGTGAACGTGACATACATGGATTTTCCTGGAAAAGCCTACCTGACACCAGTTATTACAACAAGGCCAAGTGCTCTGTTTACAGACCGCACGGGAGAAAAGGTGTGTCAGTACACTCATCCATCTGTGAGCATTTGTGTTTGTGTGTGTGGCTGCCATCAGCGGTATTAGGCCATTGGACATCTGCCTGGCCCGTGTTTGCAATCCCAAGCAGCCTGAGCCTAACAGCTACATAATGAGGGTACAAAGCAGCTGGTCTCTGTGTCGATGTGCGAGTGCGCCCTTGCCTTAAAATGTGGACACAAAGCAGTCATTAGGTGTATGTGTGTGTGTGTTTTTAGCAGATAGTCGCGGCACAAAGCAGCTTTTATAGACAGAAAAAAAAATGTCAACGCTCCCCACTGTGAAGGGTGCCTCAGGACAAGGGCCTGTGTATGTGTCTGTGTGTGCACTTAATATATAGTGTTGCAACAAAGAAGTCATTTGGATGCCGTGTCTGTTTCGGCCGAGCCCGTGTGCCCATGCAAACGTGCCACAGTGCAGGTATTCGCAAGAAAGTTTATGTGTGCGTCTAAGTTTATGTTAGTGCATGCAGTCGTGTGTGTGAATGTGAGTGCATTTTGAATATGTGTGTCTTGGGACTCTACAATTCAGTCACAAATAGTTTCCAGCTCAGGTCAATAGCAGTTGCTTGGATGCTGACAGAGTTTGCATGCCAGTCGACTTGCATAGGCACACTCACACGCACACACACTGAGCTCGAAGGTGGCTGTGTTTTATGCCAAAGTGAAAGTCCCAGCACAGCAAGTGGTTTTCAGATTGTTTCAAAACTATGTGTCCTTGCTGTGTGTGTGTCAATGTCAATGCCTGTGTGTGCATGTTCATTTCTGTCTGCGTTTTTTCCATCTTTGCGTGTGTGTTATTCAAATTCAGTTCATTGCACCGCGTGAGTGGGAGGCAAGTGTGTGTCCATCTTAGTACTGATGGATCAGGTGTTATAATGCAGTGGATGGGGCTTAAATTAAACAAAATATAATTTCTGTGTGTATGTGACTGTGTATACATTTATATGCTTGTCTATAAGCAGAAGAGTTGACCAAAATCACAGCTGCGTATTTTCAGTGCTTCTTCTTCTTCTTTTCTTTTTGCCTGTTCCCTTCGTCATCTGCTTCCATCTCACCCAATCCTCTGTATCCTCTTCACTCACTCCAGCTACCTTCATGTGCTCCTTCACTATCCATAAGCCTCGTCTTTGGTCTGCCTGTAGACCTCCTGCCTGGAAGCTCTAATTTCATCATCCTTAGACCAGTATATTCACTCTCCCTCCGCTGAACATCCAAACCATTTCAACCTGGCGTCTCGGACTTCATCTCAGCTGTCACTCCAGCACTTCCTCCCGTCTTTTCGTCAAAGCCACTGTCTCTAAGCCATCACCTCTAATCCCCACTCACAGCTGCTCTGAACCGTTGACCTTAAGTATGTAAAGTCCTGCACCTTCTCTACCTCTGCTCCCTGCAAACTTACCGTTCCACTCAGGTCCGTCTCGTTCATACGTTTTCACTGCAAGCAGGATTATTAGACTCAGTGCAATTATTCTAAAAATAAAATAATTAAAATAAAGAATGAACCTGAATATTTTCCAACCCGATAATTGTATACAACTAGATTTTTATTACTCTATTTTAAAAAATGAAATGAAATGAATCAAAAAAAAGTGGAGTGTAACTCTGTGTCCTGCTTTCCTGTCTTGTGTGAACCAGTTCATGTTTGTGTGAACGGAAGGAGGTGAATGACTGATCGCACATGTGTAGACGAGAACAGATACTGTAACTGCGCCTAGCTGCAGCTCAGAAGCATTGTTTTTCTTTTGTTGTTCGTCTCATGGGTTTTTAAGCGGAGTTTGTGAGTGCCTGAATGAATGACAGAGTTAATCACTTTGTGTCGTGAGAGAAGAGCAGCTATCTTTGGCCTACCACAATAGCAGGAAGTCTCAGGTGTCAGCGTGTGTACCTGCATCCTTCTATGGGTGAGTCTTCTTACCTGCATACTTGTCTTGTCTTTAACTGCCTTGAATGACACCATTCTCTAGTGTTTCATATACCTTAGGTCACTGTGGTCAGAGTTAACAAGGACAAACTAGTTAATAATTAAGCAGCCTTATTAATACATGATGAACACAATGCATAGATGCTGTATGTCCTGTGGCCACAGAGGTCAAATATCTAGAACAGTTGTTGCAAATATTAATGCAAAAAAAGATGCAAACAAACACACCACTTCAATAGGTTTCTAACCTAAATGTTTGAATTTTTATTTCTTAAAAATAAGTTTCCTATGAGAGCCCTTTCATTTCAGTTTTCTCCTTACTAAAATTTATGTAAAACTAGGTTTACCACTACAAGGTAGTATGCCTCTGCACTCTAGTCAAGTTTCTGTTTACTTGCATATCTGTTCACATTCATAACATTTTTGAAGTGAAGACTTTAAGCAAATGTATTGTACTCATTGTATATTGTTATACTGCAATTTTTACGAGGTATAGTGGGTCTATAAGGAGTTACGTCCAACCAAATATCTGTGGGCTTGTAACAATGGAATGGCGACGTGGTCGTACATGTCATCTGAGGGTTGTTCAGATGAGTTTGTTCACGATAACAAACGCTTTGATTGCTTGTTCGATGATCAGTAGAGATATTTTTACTCTGTATTTGTTTGCAGCCACGATGAACCTCCTGGTGAAATCAGTGGAGAAGCCAAGAAGAGAAGCGGTACTCTCGAGTGGCATCCAACAGGTGCCAGTCAGGGTCTTTATGGACGACTTGACAATCACAGCGAGGTCAGTCACAGAGGGCAGATGGATTTTGCAAGATCTGGTAGAGCTCACTAAGGCAGCTAGAGCCTGGTCCTGAAGCGAGGCTATGTCCAAGAGCGCCTCCAGTTTAAAATTGGTATAAAATTTAAAAAGATCAACAACTTTCTCTGGAGGTGGCTCCCTGTCCCCAAACTCTATCTCCTCTACAGCTCTGCTCTCTCTGAGAGCAAGCTGCAGCTGCCAATTATATCAGTGGTGGAGTTTAAGACAGCCAAAGTCCGGTTAGCCATGATGCTGCGAGACAGCAACGACCAGACTGTGCGGCAAGCAAACATCACAGTCAAGACAGGATGAAAGTGGAAGGCCAGCGGAGCTCTGAGGGAAGCGGAGGAACACAACATGCAGACATCGTGGGCACAGTGACCCAGGGGAGGCTGGGCCTGGGAGTCATCACCCAAGCAAGCTGGAAGGAGGCAAAGGCAAAGGACCGGAAAGGGATGGTGTTCAGAAGGAGATTCTGGGCAGTGGAGGAATAGCCATGAAACAGCAGGGCAGCTGGACCCGGTGGGACAGTGTCCAGGGAAGATCTCTCAGTTGGAAGCACATCTGGAATATGGAGGGGCATCGGATAAAGTTCCTCCTAACCTCTGTCTACGATGTACTCCCAACACCAACAAACCTCCAATGATGGAAACTGACAGAAGATCCCTCCTGCGTGCAGTTCAAGAAACCAGCAAACCTGGAACACATTCTGTTGTCCTGTCAAGCAAGCCTGACTGAGGGGAGGTTTAGGTGGCGCCATGATCAGGTGCTGGTGCAACTTGCCAACAGTCTGGAAAAGTAGAGGAAGCAGAAAAGAACAAAGGCCCAAGACAAAGGCCCCCAGTTCATCGGCTTTCTCAGGCCAGGGGAGAAGGCAGGCAAGGAGGACAGATGTGCAGGGATCCTCGGTATGGCAAAGGACTTGCCATCACCAGCCACTGACCAGACATCGTGCTCTGGTCCCAGACAACAAAGCAAGTGGCCCTAATAGAGCTGACGGTACCCTGGGAGGAAAAGATCGAGGAGGCACATAAGCAAGCTGGGGAAATACCAGTCCCTCATCTCCAAAAGCCAGCAGAGGGGATGGAGAGCCTGGAATTTTCCAGTGGAGGTTGGGTGCAGGGGCTTCCATGGAAAGTCACTCTGGAGAGTACTGGTGATGCTTGGGGTCAGAGGGGGAATCTGCAAGAACCTGGTGAATGACATGTCAAAGCAGGCAGAGACAGCATCCAGATGGGGGGGGGGGGTTGAAAACCTGATGAATTCTCAAGGTCCGAATCATAGAGCTCTGCCCAGCTGATAATGTCTGAAGGGAGCGACTTCTATGCCAGTCACACCACATAAGGAGCAGGAGAGGCAACTCCTGCCAAGGGTGGTGGCTGTATACTTATCACTTTAAAGACATTTTAAAGACGAAACACATCCCATAATGACATCCCAATGGTCACACCAGGCTAGTCATGTTGACTTATGTTGAATAACCTAGTCTTTGGCCTTTGGTCTCCAAATTGTAATATGTTCATCACTGAGTCTTAGAGGACATTTGCTGTGAATTTGAAGAAATTTCCTCAAGGTGTTCCTGAGATATCACGTTTATAAGAATGAGACAGACAGTTTGCAGACAAATGCCTCTGCCAAGGTTGTCACCGGCACTAAAGCATAAACATGTTGAATCAAGTTCAGAGAGTAGTTTTTTCCCACAGTTTTCAAACACTTTATTCTGCATTCTTTATTCACTCATTATACAGAAGATTCATATTTAAACGTGAAAAAGTTGGTCAGATACTGAGGATCTAATGTAAACGTAAACCCCCTCCCGTTTCTGTGTCCTCAGTTTTGCCACACCACAGCATATTGTATATCCTCGAGCTCCAGAAGAAATGCCTTTTCTGTGTGTGAGGTCTCAGTGCTATCATTTTACATGGCACGTGAATTATTCAGGGGTCTGGTCACGTTTCCATGGGTGTGTACCCTGTCTCGTGCCAGCATTTGCTTGTTGACCTATATATCATGTTCGCAGGCTTAATGTACAGCCTCTCAAACAAAACAATCACTGTAAATCAGGAGAACAGGTTGGATCTGAAAAGACATTGTATCTCTCAGCCTCACATAATAACACGTACACACATAAACTTATATATCTGCATTTGTGTGTCTGTGGCCTCTTTCTGTGGCATTTCTTTCCGTGATGACAATGGTTTTCAGACGGATAAACAAGACTGACAGCTTAAATCATCTCTCTTTGTTCCTTGGATGTCAGGAAAGAATCAAATGCTTAGAGATGTAATTTCCAAAATGACACTTATCTGCTTAACTCTAAGCAGATAAAAGCAGCAAGCTTTAATTGTCAGAAACACCAAAAGCGTAATTACTGGAAACATCAGTCTCTGACATCAACAGTCTGATTGCTCTGTGAGGTCCAACTTTACTTTACTACTTAAGAACTGTAGCAAAATAAAAATAAGGTATTTTATTGTAAATAATACACAGTTTGTTTGTAGAAGACACTTGAAATACATAATGCCCATGTTTGCTTTATATATAGGAGTTATTTCATTATCAGATTAATGCCAGGGTAGGACCATAGCCCTTACCACTCCACACCTGACCAAGACTGGTCAGTGAAGGTACGGTCATCAAGGAACCAATGAAGGTTGACTGTGACATCACCTGTGTGAGAAACAAAAAGTTGAAAGAAAATAACTCTTTATACCAGGAGGTGGCACTTGTCTATATTCGTTGACTGAAAGAGTTTGTATTAGCTCTGAGGCTAGGAAACTAGAAAGTGCTACTGTCATATATGTATAGACAAATCTTGTGACCACCAAAAGTGGGGCCACAGATGCTCACCGATGGCCCGACGTCAACAAGCGGCCGATCATTGCTTTGGTGTGTGACGGCCCTTGATATCACACCCTTTTCCTCAACCTGCAACCTGAGAAACCCCAAACAACAGGTCTCTGGCCTGTTTATCTTCTGACTAATAAACCAAGCATGCACTGATGTATGATATTCAGCTGAACCTCTTTTGAACAATGTTAGCAGATGAACCATTTGAACTTGAGCTTCTGACTTATAACATCCCAGTTCTTTACAAGAAGATGGTCTGATATCTTTTGCTACAAGCATGAATTGCGGCATTTCCTTTGTCACACTGTCTGGTCCTTTTAGAAATCACAAGTACCTGATTCACCAAGTGTTATATGTGTACTCTTGTTTGATATGAGATTAAGTGTCCAGTGTTTGGTAATTACTGGAATCACTGACAAGAGAAGTAAATAACATTGACCAACTTGTGACAATTCAGTGTTTTGCTGGGAAATTTTTGGACCAGGCATTCATGTGGATGTTACTTAGACATGTAGCACCCACCTAGACTCGACCAGGCACCTTCACCCCATAGCAATGACACTCCTTGATGGCAGCATCCCCAGCAGAATGCAGCCTGACACACACACACACACACACACACACATAAACAGTTCAGGAACAACTAAAAAAAAAATCTAAAACATCACAAGGTGTTGACCTGGCCTCCAAATTCACTAGATCCTAAACTGATCAAGTATATGTGGGATGATCCACAGAGGCCCCTCCTCTCAACCCATAGGACCCAAAGGCCCCACTAACAACATTCTGTTGCCAGACACTGTACATATAGTGTACATATAATACATGACATAATACACTACATAATGAGACTGTAGGAATTCTTCTTGCAGGACTAGACACAAACATCCAAGTGCTCAGGATGATATGTGACCTTTTTATTATAAGTGTGGGAAGCTGACACAGCTGCTGTTTTTGACAGTTCATTGCACGATGAGCACCTCCTGGATGTTATTACTCACTGGTTTGGTTTATTTGGTTTAATTTTACATGGCTGGAATTACCTCAACACAATTACTTTCTAATCAGTGTGTTTTGACAAATTGTGGTTTTATCACGTTTGAGCCCAAAAGAGACACACACAAGGAAAGAAAAAACATGAAAAGTGCCACAAGTCTATAGTAATGGATGTAATTAGGTAAAACTCAAGACAGTAACAATAGACTTAGGCAACTAAAAATTCTCAGCGAAAGACAGTCCAGTTGGAGCCATAACATCCCTGTTATCAAAAAAACAGAAGGAATGTTTTAGAGGAATAGAAAGATCTTAAGAAATATGAAATTAAGTAACAATTATATATGATTATTATCCATGAATTAATGTATGTTGAAGAGGTGAAGACCAAAGAGTAAAACAACAATTCAGATTCAGTTTTTTCACATTCAGCCAATGTAAAGAGGAATCATGTCAAAGGAACTTAAGGTACACAAGGACAAAAAAAAAAACAATGTTAATGTAATGTCTCTTTCAAACATCACAGTGTTACAACTCAACATGAAAACCCAACAGGTTCAATTAAGTCTTTTAAATAGGAGATAAATATCTGAAAGGCTGTGGTCTTTGGAGTAGAAAGGACACGTTTCAGATTTTCTCTTCTAGAGTTTCAGTTCACCCATGAGTCCAAGTGAACATTTGTGCCAAATTTGAAGAATCAAGGCATTTCTGAGATATCACACTCACAATAGTGGGACGTTACGAAAGAATGGACAATTTGGAAATGTAATGCCTCTGGCCACGTTTCATGGCGTCCAGATTTCATTACTCAAGAGAACATTAGCAAAACTGCAGCTCTGTAGTCTCATCATTATCAATTAGAGTGGAACTGCTGTTTATTTAAACTGGACAGTGCACTGTTGCAGACAGAAGCAGGCGCCTTCACATCTGTGTGTGTATATTTTTTCTCTGGAATAAGCATTGTTAATCTAATGACACATCCAACCTAGATTACTGCTACTTCCTTGTCTGGTTTACATTTTTAGGTCATTTGATATGTTTCCACAGATTTACTTTTTCCCACATAATTACGGTCTCTCTTACACTTTACAGTTTAGTAAAGAACATAAAATATTTTCCGTGGGGTGTGCTAAATGTGATTTTTGCCTTCATATCCACAGGTGGTGAGATAAAGAAAGAGTAAGTAAAAGCACAACCTGACCTCTTTTGAAAAAGCACAGAATTTGTTAAGTTGATAATTTGCAGGGGAAAAGGGCAACAGTTCACAAGCACAGTTATCAGTCACATAAAGGACTGCATGCAATACAATAGGGCTGCATCAACATAACATAAATCCTTGAATAAAAGCAAATAGTTTAAAACAGCTTTTACATACTGATTAGATACTTAAGCATTTTTAAAGTGGGGCACTCTACTCGATCCAAAGTGCTTGTCACATGGTTGGATACCTTCATAAAACCCCCTGCAGAGAGTGGAGATGAGAGAGTATGCTGACTTTTGACTCCTCTTGACAGCTCTCTTTTTTCCTTTCCTACACAACCCGTTATGGCACTTTGCATGTTAACAGCCAGGTACAAACCCTATGTACAATATACCTCCATGGGAGGGGTTGAAAAAACATACAATCTGTCCCTGTATTTAAACAGCATCACCCCTCTCTTCTTTCTACAACCACCAGCTTTTCTTTTCTCCCTGCTTTCTCCAAAAAGTCTCTAAAGTCTTTAGGGTCAAACTGAAGTTTTTTTTTTTAACATGAACTGTCTTGTCCCGGTGTTTTGATGAGCAGCACAGTTCATGTTAGGACAGCACTGCTTTATGAATCTAACTCCAAGGTTTGTTTATTACACAGGAAACACATGGATATCATCTAACTCTCATCAGCTCTGAATCCTTCCGTCTGATTTGGCAACGACAGGACCAGGAGGAGCGGGTGGGAAGCAGGAGAGAAGGAACACAAATGTAGACAAAGTTGATACATGATTAGATTTTAGGTTTTACATGATTAGATTAGAAATTAGATTGTAAATGATTTGAGTGTATTCATTTATGTTACGCCTAGTTTAGGCCTGATAGACAATTTCCTCTAAGTACTAAAACTAACCATCCAAAAAAGGCTTAAATTTTTAGGGAAGAATCTCAGGTTCAGGTAAATAAATAAACAAATTACTCATTATGTGTGATGAACAATATAGATTGAAATGTTCTGTGTTTTGTTTTATACCTTTAAATGATAAACTGGAGTTCATCTTACATTTTTTGGCAGGTTTGAACTCTCCGGACACATCCCGTCTGAGGCACTGTGGAATTCCTGATGTATTTAGGCTTCATTTGATGGTGTCAGCTGAGCCAGCAGAGAAGTTGTTGTCAATGCAGGCAAGCAGAAAGTGAGGTGGAGCATGGCAGGTACGGGGTCAGGTAACCAGATACTGTAAAGTTTGCATTCTTTATTATTTTAGTCTGAATAGCATATATTTTACAACTCTTGAGTGACAGACAGCTAACACAGGAAACTACTGCAGGTGTTGGGTTTGCTGCTCAGTTTAATTCCAACTATGAGGAGACGGCTCTCAGGGGCTGCACATTCCATGTTCCGATTCCATTCATAAAACATGTCAGTGCCTGCCATGTATTTTACATGTTGAACTTGTTTTATCATCTCCAGACAAGACTTTTGGATATATTTTATATCTTTATAGTGTATCACATCAGGGTAAACCTTGACTAGGGCTTAGACTTAAAGAGGAACTCCACTGTATTTATGCAAGAAGAACCATTTTAATTGTCAGGGGGAGCCTGTGAAAACAGTTGCATAATCCGTCGGTCTGGATAAGGCACAGATTATACAACTGTTACGAGAAAATAAGCTCTGATGACTGAAGAGTTCTCTTTGTTTGGGATTAAAGACAACACTGGAAAAGCTGGGGTGCCAATTCCAAACATGGGATTTAAAATATGTGGACATTTCCAAGACTGGAGCGATATAACTCAAAAGAGGCTGCAAAGAAACCGTTGATTTCCAAATGTCTCAAGCAGATGGGTCCCTCCACAGCCATGAGACTGGAAAGGTTCTGCTCAAGGCTTCTTCCTGTTAGAAGGGAGTTTTTCCTTGCCACCTTCGTCTTCGTGCTTCCTGTGGGGGTTTCAGGCCAGGTTGCACACCTTTTGAGATAATTTGTATTGTTATTGACGCTATATAAATAAAATTGAATTATACTGAATTGAATTGCTTCACGGTATTGTTTTTAGCAGTAGGCTAGCATTATGCTAGCTAGTGATCATATTCTGCACCATTTAGTGCCATGTTAGTTAAAGCAACAGTCACTTTTGGTCCAGAATTTTGACACGGCCTTTCTTAGGATGCTGTCGCTCCCAAAAATGCTGGTTTTGAACTTTCATCTGGGAACAGTGTAAAAGGCCTTCACTAATCACAGCCTATGATGTCTGGCATCCACTCTGTCTACGTTTGCAGGTCAACCAGAAGTCCAGTCTTTTGAGAACATTAGTGATGAGCATGCAGAATTTCAGTCTTGGTCCGAAAGTCTCGACTGCAATGAAAACTGAGAATTTCAGTGGATTTCAAAGAGATGACGGATACGCTTGCAGGCTAATCAGCTATTCAGTAGCTTGTATGTTCAGATTTCAATCGAGTAAATGTTTCATGCTGTGTAAGAGACTTTGTCCATATATAAAGAAATGTAGTCATTTGCACTGAACAATATATTTTACAGAATTAAAGATACCAAACAAAACTTTTTGTCAACAAAGCACAAATGTTGTGCTGTCGTTCTTAACAATTCCATACAGAAAGCAGGGAACACTTTATTTTAGTACTGTACCATGATCAGATCACATCAGACGTACAGACTGAGCTCAGTTCAGTTCTCCATAGTGCAGCTCTGTTAAGTTTATGAAATATCACTCTTCATCTACAGCTCAGTTCAGGATAAACCAGTTTCTCTGTTTTGTTTGTATCTAGGGGATAAGGTTTGTTCCATTTATTTACTAGTCTTTTTTTTGTGTGTGTGAAGTCTGGAAAGTTTATGAAGTTCTGACAGAAACCTGGAAAACATTGAGCGTGAACAAATCAGCTGCAAGCACAGGGATGAAATAACAGTTCTTGGGATTTATAAAGTAATGACTGGCTGCACACCAAGAGGTACTCCACATTCCTCTGTATGTTATGGCTGTGTGTTTGTGTGCGTAATCTTGCTGGTTAAAAATGGTACTTTAGACCTGTTATAAATACTGTACTTAGACAAGTGTTGCACACCAATGTGTTTCACTGATACACATGCGCAGGCTGCAGGTCACGAAGGGAAAAACATAAGACTTTGCTGAGTATTCACGGCGAACAGAGGATGAATTCCAATATGTCCTCCTGACCTGTTCTCTTGCATCACCACAAACAAACACACCTTTAAGTTTTAACCTACTTCTGACAAATTATTCATGTATCTGAATGACTGACTCATTCAGCTTTTCAGATGGGATTTTTTTCCACATTAATAACAGTTTTCCTGGTTTAAGAAAATAGTAATAATTTTTTTTCAAAGCATCTTGGAGAGTTTTGGCTGTTTCAGTCTCATCTGTCTGTTTGTGTATAACCCCAGACTGACTTCATGATGTTGAGACCCGGGCCCCATCATCTGTTGCAGGACCCATTTTACTGCACAAGATATGGCTTCATAAATCTGTCTGTGTGAATGGATATGGATCTGAACCGATTTGACACCTCCCCGATGGTATGGACAAGAATAAACACAAGAAATTAGTAAAACAGGTGCACACTACATTACACACGCATAAATCTCCTTATTTAGTCCGGCTCTCATTACACCGTTTTCTCCCTCCCTCCCTTCAATTTAGTGTTGCACTGTTCTCTATTTATTCTATGAATTTCCATGCCCAGTCAGCTGATTTATATTGCATTAGCTCCGTGTAACCTAGATGTGAGTGGAATGAGCAGTCAATTTTTAGAATCGGCCTGAATATGGTGCAAGAAATTACATAACAACAACATAAGCCAGATCACTGACATAAAATATCTCTAAATAGGACGTGTCCTGGGACTGAACATATGCTGCTTTCATGGTGAATTTGGTAACAGTCAGAGCATGCTCGTGATGATTTTATGTCACTGGGGAACAAGCGTTACCATCGACTGTACATCTGTATTTGTTTCAGTTTTCAGTAGCCATGGTTCCTGGCTGCTTCATATCTGTCCTTCTGCAAATAAATTTTCAAAAATACTTACGTTGTCTCTTCTTAGTGAGCTCTTCAGCCTCAGGAATGAGGCAAAATCCTTGCACTCACTCACTTCCCTGCAGAAGTCTCTCTGCTAAGCTCTCCTGTCTGTTTACACTATGTGGTAACCAACATGGATATATATTAAAATACTTCAAGTAGGAATCTCTTCATTCGCATTCCCTTTCTGTAAAACAGTTTACCGTCAAGAGTCTGTAAAAATTTCTCTTGTAAAAGCCACTTATATCTAAACAAGCTCAAATGGATCCTGTGTTTGTCTTATCTGTTCTTTCAATGTTCTTGCATTTCATTTTATGTCACTGAAGAGTAAACTGTGCATAATATTCACCCAAACTCAGGACTGTATAAGGAAGGACTGAGTCTTCATGAGCGTTACTTAATCATAAGTATTTTTTTGGGGGGTGCATCTATGATCCAGGGCTTTTTTTAATCAAGCCTTGCAGAGTACAGGGCTAGGGCTAGGGTTCTACCACACCATTTTACAAATAACAATTTACCAACATAAAATAAGATAAGCCAGCAATTAAATTACCTAACATTACTATTCATCCCGAATTTGCAATTACCTTCGGCACCTGAGTGCATGCAGATCTCCTCTTTTTTTTTCTATGACCTTCACAGTAGATGTTCTGCATCTAGCTGACTTCCATGCGTCACGTTGTCTAATTCAAATATATAAGTGATCAAGATTTAAATGGTTTATAAGAAGAAGGAGGAGGAATGCTCCTCAGAGGTAGAAACACCAGCATTCAATAATCAATCATCCCAACTTCAAAGGCTATCCTGCCATTGCTGTTTAGCCCGATGACTGTAAATGTATGAACATGACAGCTTAAACACCAATTACATCTCTGTCCTTGGCAGTTGGTCTCACCCTCCACCCCACCTCAGTCACCTGAGAGGAATTATCCTCTCACACCTGCCTGCCTCGCTACCTGTGCAAACCTTTTTGCATACTTTTGTGGCTGTTCATTTCTCTACCTGTCCTCTGGCAGGTCAATTATGCAAACTCAAAGACAGCCACGCACATCTTAAAGTCTGCAAAATGAACAAGGCGAAGCTGTACATAAAAGAGTATTCTGGGGTCACAGATTCCTTCGTGACTTTACGAATAACCTGTTGCAGGGAAGCTGCAGCCGCTGCTTGGCTTCCCATTATTACCAGTAATTACTAATGCACTTTGTGTCTGTGTGTGGTGTCCCTACATGCCTGCATTACCTAAACACGTAGAGACCATGATTATTTCCTCCAATTACCTTCTGCACCTGCTTGCCTGTCTGTTCACACTTGTTTGCCAGCTGACCTGGATGCATGCAGATCTCCTTTTCACAGCAGATGTTCTGCATCTAGCTGAATTCCATTTGTGATTTTGTCTAATTCAAATATTTCTACACAGATGCAAGGTTCAACTAGCAGTGTATTTTTATGTAGACCTATCTAAGCCTTGATTCATCTATTAAAAGCCTTTCGATCAAACTTTGTATTTTAAAACAAAGTGAACATGTCTATAAACCTAAGACTTATATCCTGCTGCCTGTCTTTATACGAGACACTCAGCCTGTCTGCAACTCACAAACATACTCATACATACCACATATCTTTCCAAACTAAACATCCCCAGCACACTTCACTCACCCTCTGCCGTGTTTCACTGTCGGGTAAACTTTACATTTTCCATGAGATTTAAGTCTGCACTTGTCTGCCAAGTTCCTAAATGACATTAGACACAGTGCCTGTTAGCTAACCAAAACAAATGGACTTTACAGTTCAGCATGTGTCCCAGTTCTGTTTTTACTACTGTAGTCATTCTCTTTGTGACAACAGGTTTGAAGTATTGGAGAAGAGCTTTTATTTTATTTTGTCACATTCACAGAATAGCTGTGTTGATTGGATTCTGCTAATGTAAAGGGTTTACTGGCATCGTGATAGTGATGTTTTTACATTGCATTATATGTTATGACTTCAGTCATAAAAATAAAGTGAGTACAGGAAGCAGACTGAGATCAAAGTGAGTTAAGGGTTGAAAAAGTCCCATTTTAAGTGCAAATTCGATTTAACTTACTGAAACAAGTATACGCAGACACTAGCAGCATTCACTGAAGTCTTGAGGATCCACCATGTGGGAACTGTTAGGGTCTTTGGCTGTACTAATCTATACAAAGGTAGCCTCAATAAGATTTATCCTCTGGTAAGCATGAATATTATGAATGTCAAGAGAAAAAGGTTCAAGGGTTCACCAAAGTAGGATTCATAACATGTATATGATCCATCCAGGAGTCGTTCACATATTTTTGTCCAGAAGAAGGTAGCTGAATGTATTCAAGTCTAGATTAACATTGTCTAGAATGAAACAATTATCATTTGCCTGAGAAATTGGCGCAAACTTCTAAGTAGCATCTATTTGGAAATTTGGTCAAATTCCGCTAATCACTGTTGTCTCCACTTAAATAAATAAATACAGCTTCTGTGATAGTCTTGTTGTCCTTTGAGTTCCTGGTAGAGGTAATAAAAGTACACAGACTTCTATCTAAAGCTCCACCATGTTTGACTGACTACTAATGACAAATGATGTCATTTTCATCCACATTTCAAAACCAATTCTTTTTGACTGAAGTCTTCGGTATTTTTAACTAGTGCCTTCACTTTCATTCTTTTGTATTCAGTGGAGCTAAAATGATCTAATGGATGAAGACAAAAGATGTCCAATTGATTATCAGTCACTTGAGCCTAAGACTGGAACAGACAGCAATGTCTTTTATCCTGAGATCAAAAAGACTTGAAATGTATTCACGTAGCCCTGATGTCCTACAGAGGTCACGTTCATCCTAATCTGCAAGTGATAGCTGAAATCTCACTGTTGTTCATGAGTGGAGGAAGAAAGAAGGAACTGGCAAAAAAAAAGGTAGCATGGATCATATAAGGATGAACACACTTGATCTGCACACTGTTGAGGCTGTCCACTCATGTAATCTTGTGGCATTTGACATACTGTATGTTAGTAGTCGTACAGACACACATATATAGAGGCCCATGGTGGAAACAGACAGACATTTCATGGCCACTTGGTTTGAGTGATGACACTGACTGATTGCATCTGTGCTCAGGCCAAGGAGGTGAACACAAACACACACACACATACACAAATCCCTCCTGATGCAGGATGGTGATGAATGCTGTTTAATCCTGTGGTTAGAGTGTCCCTGGTGGGAGGGGTCAGACCTTCTTCTCAGGGCTATCTCTTACAGGCCAAAGGTTCAGCCTGATGGCATCCCAAGATACAATGATTGCATTATTCATATGCAGGGAACTGAATAGAGCTTAAAATCCCATATATTTTACTGATTTGAAAGACATGGTTTAAAGACAGACACTAAAATGCAAGGTATAAGTGAGCTTAACTGAATCTACAAATGAAGCACAAATTTAACAGAAACTGAATCTGTTAAGATTCTTAACAGACTTTTAAACTTTTAAAATATATTGTTATAAGAAAAGTAATATCATTACTTACTACAGGCAACAAAAGAACCTGTGTTCATACTATCATCATTTTAAGTGTGATTACATTTCGGTAGCTAAACTGTTAGCAATATCCATAGCAACAGATAAACGGATCAAGACTTTGATTTTTAGATGGAAGATACGTTAATACTAGTTGTTTTGACCTTCTTTTCATGATTTTATTAGTATGTCTGAGAGATATTGATGTTACCAGCGACTTCATCTTTTCGTTATGCCTTTGCATCCCCTGCGCTATGCTCATGACCTTCTAAAAGTTGCATAGCAGCATTATTCTCACAACCTAATGCTGCATTGACACATCGAGTTGCAAGTTGCAAAGCAGCTACCTGTTGGTGCCATCGAAGTGTCGCAAGTGCTCCCGTTGACATTATTGTTAACGTCATCACGGTGGAACAGAAGCATGTGATTGGTTTATATGTCACTGCATCAATGGAGCATCAAAACAAGTTGAAGCCAGCTCAACTTTAATATGTTGCACCTGTCAGGTAGTGACAAGTGTGCAAGAGAAGCCAACATGAACATCTCCCTCTTGTGGAACTGAAATATAAATTTTTGATAAGGTCTTAACGCGTTATAATCATGATTGTATATAAATAAGGACAATGAGGTGGAGGATAAGCTAGTATACCATAATTTTGTCACATAGAGTCTTTCTTTTCTCTTAATCTGAGAATACTAATGATATTTCCAACAGATCCTTCCTTTCATTATGCTTTTACATTTCCTACATTAGCTTGGTGAACGACCTCAGTGGCTTCTGCTTAACAGCGATGTTTTTATGGCTATGGCTGATGTAACCACTTGAAGGGCAAGCACACAGCTATACACAACCCCATGTCTCAGCCATGAGCTCACGAGTTATATATGAAGGCAGCACGAGTGCATTTTTGACCAGCTGAAACAGTATGTAACAAAATAATCTAAAGTTTAAAGCTTTTCTATGTTTTCAATCACATCTCACAGCCTTCATTCAGTAAATAGAGGTGGACCTTTGAGGTTTTTGTTTAGCTGACAGCTTCCAACAAACCAGAAACTAGTTTTCAGTGACCACTTATGATTGTTGCGTAGTGTTAATTCAGGGTACTAAAAATGAAGTGTTGTGTTTACTGAACTGAAATGCATTAGGTAATTGTAAGAAATCATTTCACTCTCACGTCAGCCATGGAGACCAAAAACACTTAACATCTGTTTTTGACTTTTATCTTGCATAACTGTGCACATTACATTTAAAAGAAATATAAATATATAGGTTTACACATTTATAAATTTGACAGAGGTTTGTTTAACCCAGCTCTTTGCTTGTTGCCAAGATTCTGTTAATTATAATGCGGAGAGGAGGAAAACTTGAACTAACCAAAACAGTCGAGCAAAGCAGACGTCACCTCAACCTCATTTCAGTGCACAATATTGTGTTTTTCCTTCCCCCTCCCTTTCCATGTTCTCCACTTCTCCCTCGAAAGGCCACAAGTGTGATTCGCTGTCTGGCCGCGCATATTAATGAGAAGGGGACCGCGGGCAGCTTTTTAAAAGAGCTGCTGCCTGTCTCTGCCTCTCCACAGCAGGCAAGCGAGCGAGCAAGCGAGAGAGAGAGAAAGAAAGAAAGAAAGAGGGAGACCTAAACGACTGATTGGAGATTCATCCAAGCTCAGGACGCACAGACGGAGTTGCACAATCAGCGCTCCAAAAGGATTTCAAAAAGCAGAAAACCTTCAGCGCTCTTTTCAGTTCTGCCATCCAAATAGTCGCCACAAGTGGATATTATCTGCACCTCGAAAGACTTTTTTTGTTAATTCCCTCGTACTCACTCGAATAGACCGGAGAGCTCGGATTTTGAGGAAAGTTCTGTAAAAAAAAAAAAAAACATCTAAGACGACATGCATCGGTGCACAGTGGTGTTACTGTTGTTAGTGGTGGCACTATACTTCCTGAGTGCAGAAGGTAAACTTTTAAAACGCGTTGTTTATGTGTACATTTTAAGTGTGTACTTTTAAAATGGACTGTTTTGCACGGAAACTGTGGTGATGTAACTGGATAACAATAGGTGGAGGCTGTGGGGGGTTTCATGCCTTGTATGCTTTGTTATGTGTGCGTTAAGGTAGTGATAAATTCAGTTAAACACAAAACAACCTGAGTTTGTTAGACACAGTTGAGAAGTTGATGCCAATGATCCCAAAATCTTTAGCGCACCTTTTGTCAACAACCACTTATGTGTCCACAAAATGACTTCGATCACCAATGTACACCACCTGCTGCTGCACAAAATCTTGGTTCATAGCCTTAAGACACAGAAATCTTCTCGAACATAATCTGCAGTGATGAATAACTATACTGTAAAAAATCTGGTCTCATAATGAGCCTTAAGTTGGCAGCTCTCCCTGCACCCTGAACATCCCTATGGGAGTCAAGAGTATCTGGCAAAACAAGTGAAGGCGCCATATGGACGAGAAATAATTTAATCCAATGTGCTTGCTTTGCTGTGTGTACAGGGGAAAACATTTTCTGTGTTCTAACTTTATTTACTTGTCTCTGCAGCTGCCAAACTTTTGGAAAAGAAATATGTGTCTGTATTTACCAGAAGCGTTATCATGTTATTCTGTCAGTTGTTTGTATGTTCACATGGAGTTGTAAGGTGGGACACAACAGGAGGCTTGTATACAGCTTGAGATTTGGTTCAAAAGCTTTAATTCATTATCCACTCATTTTTGTTTTTCTGAAACGTTTGCCAAGTTGTCAGTAAACAAGTGCTTTCATTCAGAAAGGTATTCCTCTGTTTAGGTGCGTGAAGTGCTGCAGCTGATTCCCTCCACTCAATATATTAATCTCAAGCGTTTCTGTAGTTCTATTGGCCTTTGTTGTTCCTGGTGTCTGTGCTCACTTCTGGCTCCATGGAGGGGCTCGTGACAGATTTAGTGGCCGGTGGTCAGGGCGGATAGCGGGTGATGGATGAAGGAAACCTTGGACTATCTGGGTCATCACCTCCCATCACAAATATACAGCCCGGCAAAACTAATTTCCGCTGCGTTTATTCAGCAGCATAAAGTCATGGCAGCTAGATAACCTGACCTGCAGGAGATGATAATATGCGAATGAATAAATGTATAGATGCTTTAGGCTTGTGATTATGTATAGGTCCAGTTAAAGGAGTGTATTATGCATTCTGTTGTGCTCACAGTGTAAGACGGTAAATTGAATATGTAATAATAATAATCAGCTGATAATTTAGCTGATGACAGAGAACAATCATCAGAGTAGTGTAAAATGCATGCTGTGGGGAAATTAAGCTACTTTTTCTAAACTCAGAAGTTTCCATTTTAGTAATGCTATATTTTTCCAACGTTCTGACAACACACTATAATGTATTTCTGCCTAACTGTTCCTTAACTCAAAGTGAAACCGTGCATGAAGCATGAAATTTCAGCAGCGAGTTGCCAGATATAAATATAGGAACAGATAATACCAGCTTGTCAGTGTATAATTCGGAGATAAACTAGCGATTTGGTAATGACTGCAAGCAAATTGGCTGTCAAATCACAAAGATATACGTTTTCTGTCAGTTTACTATCGGCGCCTGTTTCATGGACGCAAGTAATTATACGACTGACCCCCAGCAGTATACAGGAAAAAAAACAAACAAAACTCTAACATGTGTCTTGTAATTCTCAACAGCCTATAAGTGCAGGTGCACCAGAAAAGGTCCAAAGATCCGATACAAGGATGTACAGAAGCTGGAGATCAAACCCAAACACCCGTACTGCCAAGAGAAGATGATATTGTGAGTCACACTTTTATTGTATTCAGTCTGTCGCTCTTCAAATGTCATATCTGCTACTTCTTTCTTGTGTCTGCAGTCTTTTATCCCTTCTTGAACTCTTCCTTTTCCCTAATCCACTGACCTTTTCTTGCCTGCTTCTGTCCAGCCTATTTCTTGCTTTTCTACTTATCTTCTTACTCTTCCCACCTTTCTTCCAGTTTATACTCTGTGCGCATGTATTGAAAACAAATTATACCAGCAGATGATCGACAGATTTACCATTAACTATTCAGCAAGAGTTTTTAAAACAGCCTGTCGTCTGTGTTTAAAGCAGCATGATTTACAGTATGACGATAAATTGATGATTTGATTACACCCTGCTGACTTGAGGTTTGGCTCATTAATTATTGAGGAGATAGAAAGAGCTGCTGGAAGTTCAGGTTTCCAGAATTTTCCAGAACTGTTAACACGATGATATAATTAACTTTGTAGACATTTAGCAATAAACTGAAACATGTTGCAGGCTGTCGCACACGCTTCATCATCATCACTGTGCTGATTTCTTCTCTTTTTTTGGTTTGTTGCTGCACCCCAGCCTACGGCCTCACTCACAGGTCTTAGCTTGAATTATAGACTATTTGATGCTTTTAACTGCTCTCTCTCCATCTCTGCCATCAGCACTTTGACACATTTACTCACATCATGGTATGCAGCATGAAGTAACCAGCTGAGTGATGCTCCAAACATAAAGAAAGAAAGAAAGAAAGAAAGAAATGTTCTTATACTACATGCAGATATAGTGTGCACAGTGTGTTTTTTCTGTGACCATTCTGTCACCATTTTCTCAAATGGTGCGGATCAAGTCTTACAGCCAGAGCCATGAGAGCTGTTGTTTCAGTGAGGAATTTATTGGAACTTTTATGTAAAAGCTACATGGATATACAACAGATGGGGATGTTATGTGAAGTCGTTTGTTTCTGTTCAAGGCTCAAGCTCTGCTGCCACCTGCTGCCCACTTACATTTTTGCCCAGGGAATGTATCTTGGTAACAGCAGTGACCATTGAGGAAACAGTTTTTGAGCATACACGTGTACTCAGCGCTGGTGACAATTTGCCATTTTTATTTAAAAATGTTTATTCTAGCCTTAACAAAAAGTTGAACCGATTCAGATTAATTCGTTTTTTTAAAGATTTACAGAATTGTTAATTAAATCCACTTGTTTGGGTTGGACAAAACAAACATTTTGAACTATTTTTAACATTTTATTTTGAAATAGTCCATCCAGTAATTGGTGTCAAAAATGCATTACTTGCAATATGCAAAGTGTAAAGGTCAAACAGGTCAAGGCAAAATGATTTATCTGGAATACAGTCACACTGTTGGAAAAGAGTGAGTGGGCATTCAAAACACAAACAAATCACTCCGAAGCATTAGATTTGATTTGGTCTCCACCGACTCACAGGTCTGCTCCTGTGTGTGTATTACCCGCCACACAGCCATCATTCAAGACTGTTCTATTAGCATGAGATAGAGGCCACCAGCCGTTGGTGCCCAGAGAAAAATGAGCCTCAGCAGGGTCCGGAAAGCCAAAGAAAGAAAGAGAGCGGGAGAGAAAAGAGCAAGAGAGTCCCTTCTCTGGTCATTTGGCTCACAGCTCTCACTTTGGCATTCTGAGTGGCCACTCCTAACCGCACATGCACACAAGCTGGGAGACACGAATGTCTTTTTTTAATCGTATTTTTCTTTTATGTGATTGTCCACCATCCTTTTATTTCAATCTCATAGCTCGCATAGCCAGTGGCTGCGCTCCGGCTGCCCAGGTGAATGATAATGAGCAGGAAGCAAAGCTCAAATTAACAGTGATTTGGTTAGATTCCCTCCCTGCTGAGCAGCCTCACAGATATGAATTGAATTCACTGGCATGCACGCATACACAAGCACTTAGATATTCTCTCTGTCAGACACACACACAAAGCTCAGTCCTTCCCAAACAAAGCACAGAGTTCTCCAACTAAAGCCTCAATAGCCAAACAAAGTGACAACTGAATAGGCAGCAAAATAGATGCAAAACTCTTTAATCTAATCCTTATAACGACCGAATGCAGTGTTTTTATCAAAAGTCAAGTATTTTCTCCTCCAGTCAAGCCTTTTAACATTCATGGTTTATTGAGGCTTTGAGTGTATCTGGATGGAGAGGCCCTGTGGCGCGGTGGGAGCTTTTTCTTCGACCACATTCTCTTGTTTGGCCTGAATGTGCCACATGCAGGCAGCCTGTCTCTATATCTGCCTTAAGCAGAAGGTGACAGTTGATTCAGTGAGCTTAGATGTCACATTTTTAAGTGGCAGCTCCATAATATTGCTTCGTTGCCAAGAAGCGGGCCAAGCAGTGCAAGCTGATCTTTTGAATTGTGAAGCCATTGAAGTGTGGGAATGTTATTGGCAGCAGTGTAGAATAGCAGCTAAAATTTGGGTCAAAAACATGTCAACCTGGCTACCACTTGACCAGTCTCTATTCACAAGACTCAGATTGGCTTTTGAAATAGTTCAAAATAGTGTGTCTACTCTATTCACCTCCACTGAAGTTCATAAAAATAAAATAATAAATACAGCAAGTTAGCTCTTGGATCTCAGCCTCTTTCCACTCAAGCTTTTCTCTACCAAAGGGTTCCAACTTGGGTCCAAAAACTAAACATTTATACCACAGCCTCTTTATTCTTCTCTCCTTTGGTGCTCATGATATAATAACAGAATATGGTGACAGTTTACTGTGGGTGAGTGTTTTTCTTTTGGGCCAACAATACAGATTTTTGTAGAAACTCTGGATTCAACTCTGGATTTGTGGGTGTGATTTGATTTGTGAGCACACCATGCAGTTCAAAAATGTGCGTTTTAACAGCGATTAAGGGGTTTAATCATATTTTTTTACTGCCCTTCTTCTCAGCGTGACGATGGAGAATGTGTCTCGGTTCAAGGGCCAGGAGTACTGTCTTCATCCCAAACTTCAGAGCACCAAGAATCTGGTCAAATGGTTCCGCATCTGGAAGGACAAGCACAGGTAATGATCTGTATTTTTACTCTGGCAGTAGAGTACCTTTACATGAGTCACAGATCAAATATATTTGATTTATAATCCAGCATATGAGTGCAGACAGTTCCTCAGGAAAAAAGGAACACAGCAGGATGTCTCTGTTTGGTACCATCACCTACATATAGTGATGGAGTGTAGAGAATGCCTATAAGAAGAGTATTTTGTGAGAGCCACACTTGAAATAATATGAAAACCAAGGTTGTAATATTGTACATATGATGGAAAATGAGCAAGAGATAAAACTAAAATGAGAGAAACTTTGTGGTATTAGATATATTAGAAATACTCGTATTTGCTTCCTAGTGGAGATGAGCAAAACTGCAATCATTTCTCTGTGTGACATATAGCCAGCAGCTAGTAGGCTTAGCTTAGCACCTGGACCTGAAACAGACTTGGCTCCGTCCAAAAATCTTCTATAAACTTAACGAAAAAGACTTTTCTTCACTTTATTAAGATGCTAATGTAAAAGGTACCTGCTTGGTGATTGCATATACAATTGCGTATACCTTGACCCCTAATGCACACACAGACACACTATCATACCTTAGTTGTCACAGACTTTCAGAGTTGTAAACCTTAAGCAGTGGCGTCTTTCTGATGATTTATTGATTTCTTTACCTCCTCTTTACCGTGGGGAGGTTAGGGGTCAACCATAGACACAGAGACTCTTTGGATTGTAGAAATTCAACCAGTGTCCTTCCTTTTAAAAAATGTTTGATCTCTAAATTGTGCAGCCAGCCAAAGGAGTGAGTCTGTGGGGGAAAAAATAATAATAAATTTAGCAAATGTTTGAAATTAGAAAATAATTAACTTTATTTTTTGTTTTGTTTTTCCACAGGGTGTATGAAGCTTAAAACCTTGACTAACCCATTCACATGGATCAAGTGAGACAAAAAAAAAAAAATACAACAACACAACCAGGACTGTTTTTGTGAAGTAATCAACAGAGAAACTGTGCTTCTCCTTCCTCTGCCTGAGCTCTGTCAAGCATATTAAGAGATACCTATAGTTTGTATATAAGCTGGTGAGCTCGTTTTAGTCGGCCATCAGTCTAGTTACAGTCACTCACTGTTCCACTCTTTACAACTGTACTTATATTTGTCAAATAGTGGATGAGTCACCACCATCTGTGTTCAAACACTTGTAAGTTTGTTCAGCTGTTATTTAAAGGGACTTTTTTTTTCCTTTGGCTCTTAAAGTCAAGAATATGTAAGCAACAAGCAAGTCTTACTTAAAAAAAAAGTGTAGGTTATTCAGTTGTTGCAATTTTCACTACTCTGTATCTATGTAATAAGAGGGGTATATTTGTACACAGCCATCATTTAAGATAAAGGTTGTAGTTAAAATGCAGTGATAAGCGTTCTTAATGAATTATATTCTCTGTATTTGTAGAGGAGAATCAGTCAGCGTATGGGTACAGTTAATTCAAAATCTGCTATTCTTCGAGATCCACCACTGTGTGTATGTGTGTGAGAGCGTGTGTCAGCGTGTGCATGCATGTGTATTCACCATCCTATTCATATGTGTCAAACAAACACACAACTCAGCAGCAACCATTTGTAAAATATTTTATCAGTTAACCTGCAGGGTGTAGATTCACTAGAAGATAAAAAACTAGATAATTTGTGCCACTGCTACAGTTTGTTTATTGGGGTTAGTTCTAAAACGTGATAAATAAATAAGATGGCAAAACTCTGCAGTTTACATCAAGTATGGATTATGTCATTATGTATTTTCACTGGTTAAAAACTATTTGGTTTATTCCTCTTCAAAACATTCAATATTATAATTTAACTACTGTAATATAATAGCATCCTTAAAGCATGAGTATTTTTTCATGTCAATCTCCATGTTTCTTGATTTTATGTCAAGTTTTTCAAAGCAGGTCAGTAGAACAATGACTCAAATTAAATAGCAGTTCATCAAAATGAATACCCGCATTGCTGACTGCAATGGTGTGGCTCACTGGCATTTTCTTAGTAGTTTTTGAACAACGATAATGCCCAATTCATAGCAAAATGACACACATCAGGCTTTGGCTATTTCTGACATGTGATTAATTGACAGCTAAAAACAGCAAATTTTATCAGATTTATCTTTTAAAATGTTTTATACATTATCAGGAATGTGTCTCATGCTGAAAAAATTTAAATTTTCAAGACAATCTGACAGAAATCTCCATCATTCTGAATCATAATCACTTTCCACACAGAAAACAAGACATGTATTTAAAATACATGGCAAATATATACACTTGCTTTTTGATTACCTCTCCTCCAGTAAATATCCTGAACAATACTGCCATTTGTGTTATTATTTTGTATGCTGTTGATATACTTTATAATAACGGCTGCTGGGTGTTGTTTCTTTGCCACCAAACAGAATTCACGCACAACTATATTTGCATATACACAAAAACACCACATTTTCATTACCTTTTCAAGAATGTGCATTACTCTTGTTTTATATCTTATATATAAATATATATAAAGAAGAAGCATTTTGTAAATGACCAGTATAGCATATATGTTAGTCGGAATGAATTCACCTTAAGACTTTATAGTGTCATGTATATTATGTTATATTACTGCATTATAGGTGTTTTTTTTTGTTTGTTTGTTTTTTTTTTGCTATTTAAATCTTGGTTTGGTAAACTGATATTTGGAGGATGTTTGGACTGGCCCACCAGTCACAAAGTTAGACGTTTCACTGAGTGTAAAACAATAAACAAGGCAATAAAGTGTCTGTAGAGCAGCTCATGTTTGCAGTAAACTTATTGACTCAACCATTGTGATTGAAACTGAAACAAGGTTGTTGCAACAGCACTCCACCAGGTGGCAGTAAAGACTTACCTGACAAGCGCTACAGCCAGTTTACCACTATTTAAGTAATTGTGATTTGCACTTCCCTACATACACAAACGCCTTAATGCACACATATACTGAGGTATATTAAGTAAAATATATTATCAAACATCGTAGAAGAAGTGTAGAAGAAGCAACATGGTTACAATTTATTTTACACCTTCATTCAACTGCAATAGGAAAAAAAACATTATATAAATACAAGTGTTTCAAAAGCATGCTTAAGATTGACATTAGATTAAGTATCTGAAGTGAGCATCTGATGCATTAATTGTATTTCCTAACTGTATTTGAGTGCTAAGCAATTAGCAATCAGCTTTCCCTTATTTGAACACGGCCTTCTTGTACTTTCCACATTTGCACAAGTCAAGATGTCTGGTGGAAAAAAGGTCTATTGAATGATCCTTGAGTAATGAGGTATACACAAATGGAGCACGCCCCTGACCCTATACCGATAATAGACTGGTCACTTTCAAGATGGTAATGAATCATTGACCTGCAAAGATCTCTATGGCAACAATGCAAAAATGTATGTTTAAATGAAGACAGTGAAATAGAGAAGAAAGCTCCACATTGCTGTACACAATTTCCCTCTGAAATATTCATAGATAAATAAATAAAACATTTAAGTAGCAGTAATTGAAAATATGGATTTGATACATTAACATTATGATGTTTTCCATTTCTGTGCTTGTGTAATATGATCTTGCACCAAACATCATCACAAATGTCCCATCCCCACCATGAAGCATGTTGGTGGCAGCACTGGGACATGGGGGTGCTTCTCTGCAGCACATTCTGGACAACTTGTAAAGGTAGTGTGTAAAATGAATGCAGCAAAATGTTGGTGAATTCAGGAGAGAATCTGATTCAGTCTGAAAGAGATCTACAACTTGGGAGAAGAATTGTTTTCCAGTAACGTAATAACTGAAGCATAGACAAATTATACACCCATGTGGTTTGAATACAACAAGGTGTATGTAATGGAGGCCCAAAGTCAAAGCCCAGACCTCAGTTCAGTCGAGAATTTGAGGCTGTTCATGTCTGAGCGCCGTGTAACCTGACAGTTTGCAAAGAATAATGGAGTAAGATTGCAGTAACCAGATTTCCATGCCTGGCTGAGGCTAATTCACTCAGATCAGCCAGGACAAATTTCCTGTATGCGTGTTCGAAAATATGATTATGATTCTCATATTTATGAAGTCACTAATTTTGTATGAGAGTCTTAGTAAATTGATGTTACTTTAATATAAATTAGTTTTTGTTTTGATAATATATATTTTTTAAATGTTAATAAAAATTAAAAAATCATAGGTACTGCATGAACAAATTAACTATTACATTTGTGCCACAGAGAATGCATTTACCAATCTGTCATAAACAAAGAAAAAAATAAATCATCATGGATTCATCATAATTATTTATATCTGGATGTTTGTAGTTTGCCGTCTCTGCTCCTGTGCTGCTGTCTTCAAGGCGGCGTCAGTATTTGGCAGCTGTGTCCCGCTGCGTTCACACTGAAAGAGGCGGGGTCAGTATTTGGCAGGTTCGTCCCTTGAGGGTGTGTGTATGTGTGAGACTCTCCAAGCAACGACCTGCGAACGGGCATCCGAGCCAGTCCGAGCAAAAAGAAAAAACAGGAACCACATTAATTTCGAGTGTGTTTGCAATGCTCCCGACGATATTTCCACACCGTCTACTTTGATCTCGTCGAAGTTGTCGTCTCCCCAGACGTCGGCTACAGAAACCAAGCCAGAAATTAATGCATCTTGCTCCGCGTTCCTGTTTGTTTTGACCTGGTAAGGTACCCGGAGCGACTGATTAGCTTCCTTTGCTAACAGCGCTCCTTCTGGTTCTCTCAGCATCTTAGACGCTAACTAATGCTAGCTTGCTAAGCTAACTCCGTCTGACGCTCTTTATTGCCCTTTTAGTCATATTTCGGCTTATATACACATTATGAAATTAGTTGTCGTGACTGCGTCTTCGTTAGGGATGATATTCAAGCGCATATTGTTTTTAAACCATCTCAGTCTTCATTTGTATTCACCGGGAGCTAACGGCTAACTGTTAGCAGCGGAGACAGTTCCATCACATCTGTGGGCACAGGCACAGTAAGCTAACTCGGAGACGGAAAAAAAGAAAACCGTCTTAAATAATTGAATGTTTGAAAAAACAAAACAGTTCGACGTATGTTGCTGTTGCTCTTTCGCTTTTTTTTGTTCGTTTTTTTTTTTTTTTTTTTTAGTTTTGTAATATATTTTATGGTGTAATTTGTAGTTGCTTCTGCATCAAGAACATGAAATGCAATGGGTTATTCAGAATCACCTGGTTTTGATGGTTATTGTGCAGAGGTGCAGTATACAGAGGCAGCATTCATCCTGAGTGTTCAGGTGTCTGGAGTTATTGTTCACATCAAGTGTAGCTTTCTAGTTTCGTTTTCTGTTCAGTTTAGTTTCTGGAAAGCTTCATCAGTGACCTGGGTGCTTCCTGACCGAGTCTGTGCTGGAATGTTCTGGTGTTTTGTGGTACATTATTTAATATTATACACAATTTTTGTTTTTTTGACCGTTTTCATCCAGGTGAGTTTGATTTTATGTGTAATGATTGCTTTAGAAATGTCGTTTCATTAGTGTTAAGCGACTGGCGTTCATCTCTGGGCTCTTTGGAATGTTGCAGATTGCATAATCGTATCCGGCCAATGTCCTGAATTAAGGACGGATAGGTTCGTCCATATGGCGTATAGTAGGCATAAGTAATACAAAACAACACTTAAGAAAATGATTGCATATATAGATATTATTTGTCAAAATACTTAATTGAATGAATTTTGTATTTTTTAAATTAGATTTTTTTTATTTCATTTATCTGCAGCTTCTTTTAAAGTCATTTTTGCAAAAATGCCTAACAGTATCTTCGAGTCTTCCAGCTATTTAAGGATTTGCTTTTAGCAACACAAAACATTTGTTTATACTGAATTTATCAAATCAAAATTATAAACAAATAACAAATACTTCAAATATAAGTTCAAACAAGCTAGACCAAATTGCTTTCACGTCTAACATAAGTGAAGTGATTTATTTCATGTGTATACACAAAATGATCTTGGCAGTAGTTTTGTACTATTGTGCTGTATTCTGATATGTATTTACGTGGAATGTACCATGTAAATGGTCAGATAAAGACAAGTGAAAATGTATGCATTGTAAATCCATAAACAATGTGAAGAATGTTCAGTTTAGTACGCAGCAACAGTAAAGTGTAACCTGTTACCAAAACAGTTAGGTTATTTTGCAAGAGAGAGCAGATATGTCTATAGACAGCCTGGAGTAAAGGTCACCTTTGCAGTGTTGCTGATGTTGGGGTTTCAACTTTATTGCTATCCCAGAAGCCATAGTTTGTGTTTCTGCTGAGTTGTGTTCCTAATAACATCTACTATTACTGAAGAAATGGGGAAGACCTGCCGACAACGAAGAGCTATTTGGGAAGCTGTGCAGTAGTGGTTAGAGGCACAGCTTGGGATTCCCAGGCTTGCCCCCGGCCGTGTCCATGGCTGAGGTGCCCTGAGCAGGCATCTAACCCCCAAAGTGCTCCCCGGGTGCAGTCCTTAGAGGCTGCTGCCCACTGCTCCAACTGTGCACACTACTGTGTGAACAAATGGATGGGTCAAACAGCAGGACCTGAAATTTCCCCATTGTGGTACAATTAAGGGTTAAATTATTTTTATTTATTTTTGTGTTATTAAGACAATGTAAGAGACTGCAGTTTTAAAACGACAATGAAGTTGAATGAATTTATTGCAAGGCTTTGCGTTAGACTGGATTAGTTGTACTGGGCTGCAGGTAAGAAATTTATTTTCATTATTGACTAATCTTCTGACAATTTTTCTTAATATTAACATTAATCTATTTGCCTTCTAAATGTTTGAAAACATAAAAAAAAGTATGATTTTATTTTCTAGTCTGCAAAGTGACAAATATACCACCAAAGATTCAATTTACTGACAAAAATGCAGCGATTCCTCACATGTTACAGCTGGGGCATGGAAAAAAACAAAAAACAAAAAAACCATCTGACATGAATAATTTTACCTCTGTCCAGGTTTACCTAATAAATGGACAAACAAGTGTACTTTGGCTAGGTCACTGAGACACTCGAGGCATTGCAATGATTAACGCTAATTCTCGTAAAGTGGACCTAAGCTTAACCCGATCCTTTTATGTGAACAATCTCACGTATGCACATACCAGCAGTGTCAAAACTCTCCACTGTCCTGCCGTGTGAGATAAGACGCGTACGTAAGACGACCCATAGTTTTTATATGGAAGGAAAACACATGCACACACAGCAGTCGCAGCAGTCTCATAATCACACAGCTGCCTGTGGTGTGGGATTGTTGTTGCCCGGTCACTGAGTGGTTTGTTTTAGACTCTATGGATGGGGTCCAAGCTAAACCAAATGTAGTCCTGATCGCTCTAAAGCTGGCCCCTCACTGCCAGAAATTCACCAGATTTAATCCCGGTCTGCTCAATATTAACTCCTGTGTGGAAAATATGTTTCATAACCTCCCATTAATTTGTAAAAACATCATTTGGTTGTATAATTGAGCATTTCATTAAGAAAGTGATAGGTAAGCATAAGAATAAAGAGATTCTTAACAATGAAATTCATTTTAAAAAGTGTTCAAGGATGTAAATGCATTGATGTGGGCTGAAAAGAGATGAGATATACCTATACTATGCAAGAAGCAGTGGATTCCAGATCTCTGTCTTCTGTAAGCCAAAACTGGCCAGAGGCAGTTTCATGCAATGAGGCACTGACCTGGCCCAAAGATTGTGTAAATGGAGATGGTCCATTAGGCAGCTGAAATAACAAAGGCTTCTCCGGGAAAAAAATCTCTTATTCATGTATTGTTGTCTTTACCTGCCAGTATCAGAGAAAGTCCTGCAAGTTAATTTTACATTCAAATCCTGGATGTTACTATACTAAAAAACAAAACAAAAAACATGCAATAGATTAAAAATCTTCTGTTGGTTCAATAAGTACTACTAATGTGGATGTTTCATTTTTATCTATTTAGGGATATGTCATGAGAAATGAGCTGAGATTTTATCATCACAATATTATTTTCTAAGTATTATTATAATTGGTTAGTAAGTAACTTTCAAGCACAAATGGCAATAATTTGCAGTTTGCATCTTTTCAAATATCATATTTGAAGGTTTTGTCTTCTAATGTAAGCAACTGAATTTTTCTTAATATAATGTTTTAGAATGTTTGCTCAATGTGTCACGTTGGATTCACAGGATTTGCTATTAATTTAATCAAGTGCTTAATCCACTGGATTACCCTAAAACTGTCATCGCCATCTGACTATTTTACTACTTAACAGTCTCATAATAATATTTAGTTACATCACAGTACACACGGCAACAGCACAAGTCTAGAGTGCGTCTTCTCTCTTTCTTCTGTCTGTACCCGGCTGGCCTTAGGCAGATGGGTCCCCCCATATGAGCTGGGTTCTGCTCAAGGTTTCTTCCTGTTAAAAGGGAGTTTTTCCCTTGCCACCGTTGCCTTCAGGCTTGCTCTGGGGGTTTCAGGCCGGGTTTTTGTAAAGCGTCTTGAGACGATTTGTATTGTTATTGACGCTATATAAATAAAATTGAATTGAAATTGAATACAGTTCAGATATATTAGCTATAAACTGTCTCTTGGTCAGTGTTTAGGATGCAGGAGAAAATCTTATTGCCTTTGACAAGTTAATAAAAGCGGGAGAACTGAATTGGAGGTTATACCATTTGGGAATGACTGCGATGTGTTTCTGGTTAGCTGTGGTAAAGGAACCAAGAAATAATGAACCGTTAACTAGCAACATGTTTGATTGTGCTGGAACAATTCTGATGCATGGCAGCTCCACATTGCAGCCTTCATGACTTGAAGGATCTGTTTGCTAATATCTTGGCGCCAGATACCACAGAGCACCTTCAAAGGTCTTGGAGTATCCAGGTTGCTGTATATGAAATGGCAGTGGTCATAGTCCTCCAGCTCTTCAGGGTATACTCTATAATTGTGCCAGGAATTCCAGAACTAGATATTTACATTTACTTGAATGAATTATTTTCGTGCCTTATGATATCCTTGTTGCTGGTGTTAACAAGTTTTTAATTTTGTGGTAGATTTGATAGAGAAGCAGAAGGTTACAGCTCCAGTATTCAAATAGGCAGGGAAATCCTGCTCTGAGGTTGGGCAGAAATAATCTTGGGGTGAGAACATGTTCTCAGTCGGTTTTAAGGGCAGCATTGTAACTGTTCAGCATCTGCTGAATGTGTCAAGATGACTGTCAAAGCTAATGTCTGTAACCCTTGCCACCCGTCTCTATACTGGTAGTTGGTGGTTTTCCTTTTTTCATGTAATGGGAAAGCCCCAAGTATTTGATATTATCTGCATTCTGGTCTCTATATTTTAGATTCTGGTACATTCTGTTACTCTCTGCCTGTTTGTCTAGAATAATACTTTAGTTTGCTTTCCTGCTGCATAATGCTGACTTTATTTTTATCTTCTGTATGTTTGTCATAATTGTGTGTGTGTGTGTGTGTGTGTGTGTGTATATATATATATATATATATATATATATCGTAAATCCTCTAATATTGGCCTGTATTCCATTACCGGCCGGGTCTCTAATAGTGGCCGGGGCTATTATTAGAACCATCTCGGTGGGTCAGGGTTTCGGCGGCACGGTGTGCGGGACCTCTCCCTGGCGTCAGCCGGCCCCTGCCGGGCACATTTCCTCCGTGGCAGTGCGCCGCGACCGGCTCTTGGTCGGCCTGGAAGTGCTCGGGGCGAAGGGCTCGCCGGTTCCGGCTGCGAGCTTTACAGCGACCCCCCCATCTCACCTCGCCGCTTCCCTGGGGTCGTGGAATCAGTGCTCACTGCACCCTCTCTCATATTTTATAGGTTCAAATAGACACAAAATCTTGTTTTTATTCATTCTACTGGTAGTTCGTTTTGCTCAAATAGAAATTGAGGCCTGCCTCTAATTCTGGCCTCCTTCCAATAAAGGCCTGGGCCGCGATGCACTTGAGTAAATAAAAGCCCGGGCCTGTATTAGAGGATTTACGGTATATGAAAATGATCACAAATACCCTGCTTGTTGAATGACTTGTTAATCAAGCTGTAGTTACTTCCGCTTTGAGTTCAGCCAAATCTCAATTTAAAATGTCGATGCTCGATATCACTAAACGCAAATTAGTAATTAGCGATTAGTTTCAACGTCTTAAGATCTACTTCACGTCAGTCATATCTCTGTCTGGCTTAGTACCTAGTTATTCATGTTCATCTGGTGTTAGTTAGGCTGATGCTTTGCAAATACGTTAAATTGACCTTGACCTCCTTTCCTGGCTTGAACTTGGCTGTAGTGTGCTTGGCTTGGATTAGAGAGAAAATAAAGTCTGTTTTCTGGCAGCACCATGATAAAACCAGCCAGCACTGCTGTGGAGCCATTTGGGTCAAGCCATTGCTTACCTAGATAAATTACAATAAAGTAGCACCTTTCTGGGAACTATGCTCAATTAGTCATCACTGGCTTTATCCAGAAACTAATTTTAATGAGATACTAGGGCCCTTATAGACTAGAATATATGTGAAAAACAAAAGTCCAGTAATTAGTTTTATTATTTTAACACTTGCACGGACACATTAGTCCTTACAACATATCTTTTTATAATTATATTATTGCAATATGATACCTCCTGAACTCCACAAATAATTATATTGAAAGTTAGAAAAATTAGGCATGTTGATTTTCCTTCCACCAGTTGTGCAAATGAATATTATTTTTTTTTCTCCTTCTTTATATTATTGTTTAGTGGCACAAATGGACAACTCTATTTACATAAACCTTCATGATCTTTACTCGCATATTTTGCTGCTTTTGTTAGTGTCGTCAAATAAAGTGAAGGAAATCTTGCAATAATATTTTCAACAAAAAAATAAATAAATGCTCTGCAGCATTTTACAGTTTACGCTACATTTGTAAAATAAATCTTTGACTGTTAACCACAGAGCAGCAGTTGACATTTGGATATTTGTTTGTTTTTTTTAATGAGAGAATACAAAACTGCCGAAGTTCATTGACATTGATTAATGTAATTGCAAAATATCTTTATAAAAATAGTAAAAGGTCAAACTAAGTAAAGGAAAGCAACCTAAAGCTTTAATAATCTGGCATTTCCTGTATTCTGACAAAACTATATGCAATGACCGTTTGCTTGGTCACTACTTGCATGTTATTCTGGCCACTCATTTGTCACTTTACTCTTGCAGCTGGTGTTTTCAGCTGTTGTTTACACACATATACAGATGGGAATGCCAACACCTGTATTATTCTGTCTACGCTAATAATTCTGTCTCATTCACTCCTTTAATAATAAAGAAACCACTGTTTACTTCATGATATTTAACAAATGAGTTGGGATTTCCTCATTGATTCAGTGCTCTCAAAGAGCTGTCAGGCATGCGCAGAATGTAAAGACTACAGATTGAGAGGGATGCAGTAAAACGCCAAAGACTGGCCGGTCGTTTAGAGTGCTGTGGTTTGGAAATTTCAATCAATATGAGACGGAGTGAGAGAAAGAGGTGATACAAATCAATGCTAAATCAATAAAGCCCAACGTCATTGTCTCAGAGGAGGCTGGGCACAGTAATTTGGGCAAGCTCTGTGAAGACTGGGCTCACATTTATTCCATGACGCGACATGAATTACAGGTCTATATATAAGTGTAACAGTGAAAATGCATTTCATACCTTAGGAGGAAAAAGAACGGATCTTCTTCCACTGCATTGTGAAATACATCACTTTAAGTAAATGTCTATAAGTCATTACCAAACACAGTAATACTGTCTAAAAAATATTTTTAGAGACAAAAGCAAAGCAGTTAAGCAAACATTTCCTCCCCCTTAAAAAATTGTTTGTTTACTAGCTAGTGTTCGTTTTGGTGCCATGTGATTGATGATGTTGTTTGCATCCCAGTGATTAAGTTATTGGATTTGCCAGGTATTTAATCCCCCACATTAGCCAAAAACAGACATTCTTGCGTTATCAGTTTAATTGTATCTACCTTAATTTTTCAGAAGATGTAATTTATTACAATAGATAATCATATCGTAGTAATAAGTAATGTCATACAGAATTTAAATGATACTTGGTCATTTATTTTTTTCCCCCCACCACTAATTTATGCACAGAATACACATTCACACACATTCAGTGTGAACCAAGCCTAGGTGTTAAAAATGACAGCCACAGTTCCTTCACAGCACAGCTCCAGTAGGGTGCAACCAAACTACTGAATGAAATCCCTATTTACAGTATTTCCTTTCCATGCTCACCCTGTGTTGTTATTTGACACAACGTAATTGTATGAGGCGTGCAAACACCTCACTACTTTGTGGTTTTGGGAGCTATTCTTTGACTGGCAAATCCATTTTTATTACTTTAGCCACTAAGCACAGATCAGTGTAAGCTCCAGGGCAACAGTTTCAAAGGTGAAAGGCACTTCTGAAATGATTTCACTAACATTGCTTCTAGAAGGACTCACATCATACACAGCCGCACTGTATTTTGGGAATGCATGCTTGAAATTCGCCATATTCCTTATGCTTTAATGTGTTGTTTGAAGTGTCAAACATTTCCACAGAAACAAAGTGATCCTGGATGACTTGTTCACCCAGATGGCGACCAAGCAAACTTTATGCAAATACCCAAACAAAATGCTGCAGCGTTCCTTCCACTCCCCCAGTTGCCAACACAGAGCAGCACTTGTGTTTCCACCGTAGGCGGTCAAGCTTTTTTCAATGTCACAGGCCCTTGGGGAAACAAAGAATGGAGGTTATTTTGCTAGTTTTCTTGTATCGCACATCTTAGTGCTATATGACTTGAAAGGTTGGAACAAACTATGATTACTTGAAGTATCAGGCTCAAAACTGGAAGATCACCTGTTCAGGGAAACCTCTTCTTCCTTCAGTAAATGCTGTTCAGCAGGGCTCTTAACCTCTTCAGTGGAAGTGGCAATCGACTGGTAGCAGCAGAAGGCTTTTGTTGATCTGGAGTGGACTGTACAGCATTTAAACATTTAGGAAACTGATAATACACAAAAAATGGCTTCAAAAACTATTCATTTCATGTAAAATATCTGAAAATTCCCTTTATCACTTCCTTATCACTCGGTCCAAAATCCAAATATAGTTACTATACTATCATAGAAAACAAAGAAAATAACCACATCTTCACATTTATGAAATGTAATTGACAATCAGAGTAGCTCCTGATTAATTTTCTGCTGGTCAGCTAATGGATATAGCTCTGCAGCAGATTATGTTAGCTGTATTATTCTGAGTACATGGAGAAAGCTTTAGCTCTGTTCACACCAGATTCCCAGGCTTCAAAGACAATTCACTTAGAGGAAATTCAAGATGAAAGACATTTGACAGTCAAATGAGGCTTTCCCATTCCTTTCTTTTGTAATATAATTAGTAATATAAAAATAATGATTATTTTTTCTTAGACGTTCCCTACACCTTCAAAATAAATACAGGACAGACTGTGCATGTTTGGTGAGGGTAAGGTAACAGGGCCTGAAAAAGCAGATGTCCCCCAAAGACATGTGCTTATTAATTTATCACTGACAGGGCTAGTCTGGGAGGAGCAGCTTAACTAGGCTAGGGTAACGAGCCGCTGCTACTGATTCAAGGCCAAAAACTGGCTTTGCTGCCTCTTTTTTTATTTTTTATCTCCAGATCTTCTTCTCTTTACCTCACTTACTCCTTGCCCTGCCACTTCCTTTCGTCCCACAGCTTTTTCTCCTCTAATCTTTTGCTATTCTCCATAACTCACACCACTCTTGCCTCCCACCCTGACATGACCTGCTGCTTTCTGCATGAAAGAAATAGGACCATGATTTCAAAACTCCAAATACTGACCAAAAATAACTACTTTACTTTAGAGACTTTGTGTGCTACTAAGATTAAAGCTTTGCAGTCTTGAAGTACTTTATTTTTATTAATAAATCAGGGAAATACATAAATAAACGAAATGTAAATACTAATGTTACAATATTATTTCCTTAAAATCACAAATTATGTAGCTGGGGGGGTTCTCTTTCGCTTTTAACCAACTCTTAACCTCATTTTTGAAGGATTTAATATCTGTAGTTAATTTGAATTTAGTTGGTATTGTGGTGTAATATATTTTTCTCTTCAATTACTTAACCTTTATCCTGAATTACGTGTTCAGGAAAACAAAAGGAACTTTATTCATTCAGACGGTATCTAATTTATGGGTATGTATTTTTATACCCTCATATCTTTCTGCTTTTATCATAATTGCTTTACCCCCATTAGAAGTGCTTTGGTTGGACTGTAAAAGCATGTGACTTGCAGCATATCACATGACACTAAAGAGGTCACGTCTTTACACAGTTCATTCTCCATAGAATACATATAGGCATGCAAACAGACAGATTGCACTGAATGCAATATAGGTAGATAAACTTACAGAGCAAAATATTGGATAGGGTAATCTTCCAACCTTAGCTGTAAGTTACATACATGTGGAAAAAAAAGTCAGAGCTGCTGACAGAGAATAAAGCAAGTTATTGTAGACTTTGAAGTCAGTGTGGCCATCAGTTCTCATCTTAACTTATTGTTTACTGCAACAAGTCAAACAAGAGGACTTAGTGCTAATAGCAAACAGCTGAAATTGTGCACAAGCAGGTTTAGCTCTCACAGCACTTAACCTATGTGGTTGTTGGGTATGTGTGTGTGTGCGGATTTGTGGGTTTAAATAGCATTTCCTCTTTTTGTGTGGACGCTATATGCTGTAGACTGTAAGCTTTCATTTGCTTTTATTAACATTTTATTGCTTCACACCACTTGACATCCCCTTATTTATCAGTGTTTTGTATACAGTAGATTGATACACTTGTGTGTCGTGTAACTGTGTTGCCAACCCACATTTGAGCCTCTTAGATCAACATAAAACACACACTTTATGTTAAGCAGATTATTGATAGACTTCCTGTTATACAGGTTCTTGCAAAACAGTTAAACATCCTGAATAGTTAACTGGCCTAAAGTTAGCAGAAAATTAGCATCATTTCCAAGAGGTGACACATTGTAAGTGGTATGTATAAGTAAAAGAGCAGGTCTAGAGTTTAAAGAACTCACATTAACACATTTCTCTACAATAACTAATTCTGCACGTAGGATAGCACTGAAATGGTCTGTTAGACAACCCTGATTATAGGTTTGTGTAGGTTGTTTACTTGGTCACAGTCTTTTGGAATTGGTCTTCATTTTGACTTAGTTCTTTGCTGGTTGGTAGACGAGATTTACTGCAGGGTCCATGAAATGTTGGGAGATGCCTGGAACTCATTTTCACTCACGTGATTTTTTTCCTCTGTGACAGCAGAACTGATTACACAATCTTAGAGAATCTTTTGTTGTTAACTGAACAACAGATCACTTTTCTAGGTGATAGCCTAGAAACAGTGAGGCCCCTAAGCAAACCATAATGCTCCACTGTCTGGAGGAGCCAGTTTTACACAACACTCTCTTCATTAAAAAAAAGAAGAACTTTGGATGTTTTGGAACTTGTAATTTTCTTCTTTTCAGATTATCAGATAATTGTGTCAGTATGGTATATGCAGTATATTTATCAATTGTTTGTTTCTCTTTGTATGTTCATATTTTGTTCCTCAGTTGAGCTACCGATGTTTTTGTAACTAGACAGAGAACCTGCTGTGTCAAATCGGGAATGACAGCGACATGTTGTTTTCATTCCATTTGTGACACAGCAGATAAAGATCTCTGTCATGCCCAGAGATTGATGGAAGAGATTTCTGTCTCTGCATGCTGTGTTTTTGGGTGTGTACTTGTTTCGGTGTGGAAGGTCACGCTCACGCGGTGGAATACAAGGAAGTTATGCATTGCCGTAGGGTCACGGGACTCAGGTGGCCTGACGTACACAACGTGCCCGAGACAGTAGATGCGTTCAGATATACCAGGCATTCATTCTCGTTGTGATGGTTTTATGTAGATTCAGGCCAGACACTAGAGTTCAGTGACAGATTCATGTGCTTTTACCTTTTAAAGTGAAGAGATGCATTTCTCTGATCTCTTTGTAAGCAAACTTTTTTTTTTCTATTGTCCTTTTGGTTTTAACTTGTGCAAATTATTTAATGATTATATTTATTATTTTTTTTATCTCCTGGGGGTTGTAGGCTTTGACAGAGAAACCTGATTGGTGATTGTGCCATCTAAAGAGGATTCCGCTGCCCAGCCTTTGTACTTCCCTGAATTTGGATGACCATGATAGTTTGGTCCAGTGATGATAGACTATGCAGTTTTAACTACTTAGATCTCTTTCATTTGATGGATTTCACATTATGAGTATGTCACAATATGTGAATATTTTATTTACTTTATTGCTCCTGCACTTTGTTTTTCGTGGAATTGAGGCTATTTATCAGATTGCACATTAATCAAAAGATTTTTTTCCCCCGTTCTCCTATCTTTGCTGATGCAAAGTCAGGATAGGGATTGTTCAGAATATGTTGCATTACATTCGTTTTCAGAAGTATTCAGTGTCTTGTCATCTTCCAGTATTTCCTGCTTAGCAAGTATTGAGTCTTGAGTTGGAGTGAAAGGCTCCCTCACTACAGGCCACTTTTCAAGTTCTATTGCTGGACGTGAGCAGGTGCTGTATTTAGAAACAAACTGAAATCTGATATTTGAATCATTTGAATTTACTGCTAGCACTACTGAGGTGGAGCCTGTGTTGAACATTTACTGTGAATCAAGATAGGTGTGGTAGGTTACTGCAGATTTTTGTTTCCTCTCTCTCAAAGCACAAACACATGTATTTAATACATCTAAATTAATTATTTATTCCAATGATAGTCAAGAATAGAAAACGTGACGATTAAGTTAATATTTGATGGTGGGAAAGTCAAGTACTTGCACTGAGGTACAACTATGGATAAAGTCTTACTAACTGTTCTATTCAAAAACATCACGACACGGCTATATTGGTGGAGGTGTTTTTTGAGGCACTGTTTAGGAAATTAAATGCAATCATGAAATCCCAGAGTGATTTGTAGAGTCATATGTTTGAAGGCCTAAGCACTGCACAACAGTTAGTATGTGGAGGGCATTTATAAAGCTCAAAGAGTCTATTATTTCATCAACTGTTGTAGCTGTTAAGAGGTAAACAATGAAAATATGCTGCTTCCACAATAAAGTGTTATATACGTAATTTGCCAACAAGGTGAATACTCACTTAAATTAAAATGACAAGTCTTCTTATTCTGTGGTTAAGTCTCTCCTTGTATACTTTCCCTGTGTTCTTATATTCTCTGCTGGCTACTTTCCCTCTTTCTCCTCATGTTCTCATTGGCATTTTCTTTTTTCTCTCTTGTAGGGCTAAGCTTTAACTCTCTCAGTTTTCTTTTAACAATGTCCCTCATTGTTGGGCAGGAGGTTGTCAAGCATGATATCTAGGATTAAGACACACATACGGACAGAAAACAACGAGCAATTCAAGACTGTTCCATTACCGACCGAACTCTCTCTGCAGAGGCCTTTCGGGGTCTGTTTTCATGGCAGACAAGGCGCTGGTTTGAGTTCCCTAATCCCTGAGTCTTATTGTCTTCAGTGATTGTCCCCCTGTCTGATAATGCTCAAATGTGTTAAGCGTGGAAAGGGTGGCTCAGTTACTCTGCCTTTTAGTCCCTCAACCTGTAGAGCGTAGTAGAGTAGCTGTGAACGGTGTGCTGTAGTTCAGGTTTTCATATGAGTTTGCTGAAACCTGTTTGGTTTGTGGTACCTCTTTTGGTTTTGACTAGTAAGGGCTTTAACCACACAGCAATAGTGGGGTTTTCTCTAGATTTCAAAGAAGAAGCTAACAGTACCATTTTTGTTGGTTTTGGAAAGAATAGGGGCTGAAGAATGCCTTAAACCCGGCAATCTTTATGAGCAAACCTTTTGAAGTCCCCCTTTAACACTTGTATGGAGAGGGAAAACCTGAAAAACAAAAGTTTTTATGTTTACACTCTTCATTTTTGCCAAAAAGGGCTAATTAAGAGGGTGAAATGGATTTTGTACTGTTACAGACAAAAACACATGTTCGTATACATCTGAATTGAATTGAATTCAGTGTTACAGAAAGCATTTTAGTCCTTGCATTGTCTTCTTTATTAGAGTAAATTCCATAGAATCATGTCTTGTGTTTAGCTGGTTATGAAGATATGTGCAAAATCAGCAGTGTCCCACCAAAAAAAAATGGTTAGAATGTGCTGACAAGGATTTAGGTTTTATATTAACCATAAAGTTAAATAAAGCTCATTTTATTATTAGGGCTTAGTCGACCCATCTGTTCTAACTGTGGACTCGATTAAAGCATTGCACAGACTGCAGTTTTACAGCTTTCATGCCATGGCACAAGTTTTTATTTTTGTAAAGTTGCCAAAACTCTTAAAAGGCTTGTTATTTGCAAAATGTTTACCATATATTACTTGGTTATATTTTCTAGTTTAGCACAGTCTTAAGAAATTCCGGTACTGATGTGATTTAGCAATCTTATTCTTTCTGCAAAGACGGAATTAGACACTTTAAAGTGTTAGGTGCTAGTTTTGGAGAGAGTAGCCCAGACACCAGCAGGGGACTTCAGCAAAGATTTATGTTCCTCAACTCAGTGTTTTCCTGTCATGACCATTTCTGTTGCTGCTCATCTCTACTCCTGTCATCCTCTTGATGTAGAGGTGAGGCAGACTAAGTAGGTCGGATGGCTTGTGTAACACAGAATAAGGATGGGATCTAAGAGGGTAGATGAAAAGGGAAAGAGTAAGGGGCAGGGTGGATTTCAGAAGAAGGAGGCGAGAATGAGAGTTGCTCTTGAAATCACAAAGCTCCAACATGCACCATGTGTGCTTATTAAAAACATTGTTCATATCTAGCTCCAAGACTTTTGTAGCCAAGAAAGAAGGCAACCTATCTTAACTTCCGACATTTTTGATTAACCCATATAATCAAATAAAAACAAAGCAGTAAAATATCCCCATTTCATCCTCTCTATCTGACATTTTCTTTTGGCTCCTCTCTCTCATTTATTATTTCTAACTTCAGAACATTCTCAAAAGTAGAAATATGTTATTAATATTTTAGCTCGTGTCCGTGTTCCCATATGTCCAGCTAAGTCAACAGAGACAGCTGCAAAATATGTCTCCATTTCGTCAAGCACACTTGGACACACGAACAGACACCAATTACACATGCACACTTGTTGTTCACAGAAATTAGTGCACATACCGGAGTGCATGTCAGCTGTCTCGGATGACTGGTCAGCCTAAACAAGCACACATGTTAACATCTACAGCAACATTAAGGCACATACGCACTCATACACAGAAGTGACAGAAATGAATAGTCACACAGCTAACATACACAGATTAAATGTGACAGTTTATGCACATGGTCATGCCCAGACATGCTATACACACTGGCACAGCATGTGTTGGTTTAATTATTATATTCAATCCTCCAGCAAGACTGTTGGACAGCGTGACATCTCAAGCCTCAAAGGAAAGATTAGAAAGGAAGCAGGGGAGAAAATTGAATTGGGGATGAAGACAACTAAGAAAGAAAGGAAGTTAATAATAAGAGAAAGGGAACAGAAACCACGATGAGAAATTTGCTTCTACTCTTAGATTTATTTGTGTTAATCCTATCATTTGTCCTTTCTTTCGTTTGCCATCGTGATTCACCTCCCTAATATTGTGCTTATGGCTTAGCTAAGCCGTCACTTCAGTGGTATCAAGCATTTAAACAGTGTCTTTTCTCCTGGATGTTATCTTGAGATAAGGTTTTTATAGGCAGCTTTTAGATAGCTTTGGATTTCAAACAAGGTTTCTGTTGTGTAATCCAAGGTGGAGGAAGGTTAAAGATGAAAGTTGTGTGATTGCTGCACCGAATATGTGGGCTTAAAGGTGTGTCCAGTTGCTAATGTTAATAATTATCTGTGATTTTGTATTAATTAACATGCACTGTGCTATTTTTTTATTAACTGTTATTCCTCATTATTCACTGTTCTGTCTGTGAAGTTGTTCGAAATGCATGTTATTTTTTATTTGTTTAATACTAAAATTTGCTGAATCTTATGTAGGGCTGGGCGATACAACGATAACTATATCTATTGCAATAGACACGTGATCAATATCAATAGAAATTACGTTCGATAATTTCACCTGAACTCCGTTAGAGAACAATAGCAAATCCCAGATCAGCGGTTATGAGTCGGTTAAGTTTTGTTTCTCTGCGGATTGAGCGTAAGTCAGTGAGTGTCTGAGTAAAAATGTATTATGACGGGATTATTATGACCCTGTCAGTCAAAATGACAGACAGCGAAAAAGTCTAGCGCAACCTCTGATCAAGAGGTACACGGCAGTAGTGCCATACGACAAAAGCGATATAAATAAATAACGGATGCAGTGGCGTATCATTTAGTGAAGGACATGCTCCTGCTCAGCACAGTTGAGAAGTCTGGGTAGAATAGGTTAAAAAAACGAATCAGTAATTATCGATATCGACTGATATGAAACACCTATATCGTGATACATTTCTCAGCCATATCGCCCAGTCCTAATCTCATGTTTGTTGTCATCAAAATGACTACAAACATAATGCGCATCTGTTTTTGTGTACCATGAAAATGTAGAATTTATAGCTGAGCTATCTTAAAACATTATTATAATGCATTGTAATGGAAAATGGCAAACTATATCAGACATTTCTTCTTTTTCTCTCTCCTCTCCTCTTCCCCACCCCTTATCCTTTCTTTCTTCCTGCATCTCTGCTTCTCCTCAGTGTAGCTAGAAGGGAATCCTGCTCGAGGGATTTGCGGTCCGTCAATGAGGAACTACCGGCTCATCTTCTGCCACAACCTGAAGCAGCCATAGATGGTTCAGTGGTTTACTGGCTAGGGGAGGAGCGGATAGGACACACTTTCACTGCTACACGGTGAGTTACACAAACACAGGCCCACTTCATTCCTAAATGGTGATAATAGAAAAGAAATGCTTACAGTTTCCTGGCCTTATTCACTAGTGTAATAACTTCGGACAATGCTGTCATTTATTTTGACTATCATGCTGTCACATTTGAAGGGACAAGGTCTCATGATGAAGAAAATAAAATATTCTGGCGACCCACCATTTTCATCTCTGTCTTAGACAGCCTCAGCACAAGATGACTTCCTGTCACTTCACTTTAAGACTTCCTGCTGACTAATACTATGAGATGACACCATGTACAGTCTAATAAGGCAGATGGTAAACAAGTGTCACAGAATATAACCTTAAATAGCTGCAACTGATGTCATCTGCCAAGGACTGTAATTAAATTAAATTATGTTACAAGTTGATCATGGATTCAACACAACACACTTTAAACTGGCTGTGAAAACAGTTTAGAGGAGGAGTAAACAGCAGAATACTGTGAGTGAGAAAATCTTATGACAACCCCATATTACTCCGTGTGTGTGTCTATTTTTGAGCAGCATGTGTTCAGTGTATTCTTTCTTGTTCAGTGTAAAATTTATTTTTATTTATTTATATATGTGACTCCAAGGCTGATAAGGAACACATTATTATGATCAAGTGTAAATCTCAATAACAATAAAATATACAGTATGTAGTTAGAGTCAACGCTTATACATTCATACATTTAAAATACTGATATCATTCGGTCTGTTTAATTTGGAACAAACTCGGATTACATTTGTGATAAACATTTGGTGATGTTCCTTCTTTGACGACGACTGGTACTGGGTGCCATCTGGTACTGTTTGCATTCAGATTACTCACCAGCCACCATCATCAAAGTCAGACTGTAAAAAGAAGTCACTGCTGCAGATTCTCGCTTTACTTTGCTTATTTTGCATTAATTTCCATTCCACTGCTGACGGCTTCCCCTTTGCATAAGAACGATGGACTGATGTTAACCGAGGATGTGACATACAATAGAGGGATTGAAATTTTCATTTCACCATAATGACCTTTCATGTAATGTAAAACATCTCCAATGGGAACAAATAGTTGATATAATATTACTAAAGAGAATGCTGATGAGATGCTTTGGCCATCCGTTCATTTAACACAGGACATCACTCTGTTAGTTAGTGCTTTAAACAGGCAGCAGCGCTTTTTATAAACAAATAATTTGACCCATTTTATGTCTAGATTTACAGTTTTAGATTGACAGATGGATTGTATTTGGAAGTATTTTCCCATTCCAAAACACATGGTGCACTTTAACCTGTACTTATTTGCGAGTTAATTGTGTACACTTTACTAAAACTAACATGGCATAATGCATTGTTCCTGCAAAAAAAATATTTTGGTAAGAATGAGAGAGACTGTATTTCTCTCAATGATTTAAATTTAGAAAAAAAATATTGTAAGCATCTCTCTGTATAACATAGTTAGAACTCCAACAATGGTCAATTTAATGGCAGTTGTTTTGATAATTAATTTGATAAAACTTCTCATTTGTGAGAAGTTGACGTTTTTCGTCACATAGCTGTTCATAAACAGATTATTTTGGGGTCTTTTGGATTGTCTGTCAGTCTGTGCTGTGTCAAAACGATCGTATTATTTATGTCCTTGAAAGAGTTTAAGCAAAAACAGAGGTGGCTGTTGTTTTAGGTTAGCTGTACCTAATAATTCTTAAGTTCAGTGTGTGCTCTCACACTCCTCCTATTCCTGCTCTTCCACCCGTGCTTCTGTCTTCTGCAGAATCCAGGTATGAATACCTTTGCAGGTCACTAACCTATTGCTGCTGTCCATTTTGTCTCTCCCCTCCCACTCACTGATGTGCAACAATGACTAAAACTGGCCACTCCTTTATGTTGAGGTTTATTTTGTTTGTGAACAGCACAGACAGAGTGTGTGTTGGTGTCTCTCACTCTCTTGCATGTCACTCAGTCACCATACGTCATTGCCACTCTTTCGGATTACACTACAAATGCGGCCGAAGAAATCCCTTCAATTCTCTTTTTTCTAATCTCCTTTCCTATATTTTTAAATTTTTCAAGACGTGAGGTCTTGGCGGGGTTGTGGTGAGGAGGAGGAGGAGGAGGAGGCCATGAGGAAGAGCGTTTCTCCGTTGCCAGGCAACGAGGGTGGGAGCTCACCCAGCACCACACGGGTTTTTGGCGTTCCTTTGGAGGAGGTGACACGTACACACACAATCAGCGGCCACGAGGTTCCTGCACTGGTGAAACACATTGTCGACTACATTGAGGAGCATGGTGAGTGATGGAGACACACGGACACACTCAGTTGTGTCCAACACAAAATGTACAAGCATTCATTACAAGGGTAGCTGGCACATAGTTAAAAACAGAACTTGGTTTAATATTCAGTGCATAAGTATGTGTCACATATGCTGTATATAGTTTATCAACATGACTTATACACACTCCCACGTGTTTGTGGCGATGCATTTGTTTTCAAGTATGTAAATAAATGTGTCAGTCGGGCATTATTTCTTAATATAACTGAAGGATCAACAGGAAAGGAAAGTGGTGCCGTTTTTACGTGACTGGTTTCTAATCCTAAATTCTTTGAAGTCCACACATTTTAAATCTCGATCCTTAATCTTTTATTTATTTATTTTTATTTTGCCTTAGTTCTGCAGATTTCTCACTTTGCCTAACATTTCTTACACTTATTTACCTGTTTTTGTTAGCATCTATCTTTATATAATGCTTCTTATGCAACCAAACATGCAGCTCCTTAGTGATGTGTCATAAAGATCTAGACTGAAATTCATTTATTTCAGTAAGGACATACTTGTTGCTTAAGTTACATCTGATTTCTGTCTGTGATGTTTCATGTCTTGCTTCTGTTGACATGCTGTGATTGACCTTGCATTACGATAATACCAAAATATGTCATCAGTGGAGATCCGGTTTATGATAAGATAAACTCTGGAGGCACCAGCGTACAGCTCCATGCTTGGCTTCCTTCGTCATTATGTAACAGTTCTGTCCGCTGCAGCTCCACTTGTAAAAACAGAATAGAGCCACCTACCAAAGTGCTAGCCCTGGGCCTTTCCCATAACCCTCCTGGAACATTTCTGTCCAAGCCTCACAGAGCAGAAAGCACTTATGTCATTTACTAAAACAGCAGGTTGGTGTGTTGTCTTGCTCTGAAAATGACTCTTTCACCTGCTAAATTTAAACTAACTTGGCACAGCAAGAATGTAGGTACTGATTAAATAACACCGTCAGTACTAGTGTTGTATTGTTCCATATCTCATGAAACCTTTGTGGTAAGGGCACTTTTTTAGTTCAGACCGAAGAGATATTAATAAATTGAGTAATTTAGATTTATAACCTCATTATCCCTGGTCTGTGCAAAAATACTTAGGACTGATATTAGATAACAGCATAGCATGTAGATATGTAGTGGTGTACTTTACAAATCAATTAGTTGATGGTTAAATTAAGATCAACAGAACTCTTGACACACTGCATATCTTTTCATTAAATAAAATAAGGATTTTGATCGTCCTGGTGTTCGGAATCTAACTAGTTCATCTAGAAAAGATGTCAAATACACATCAGTCACAGGTTAAACAATAGAAAAAGCTTCCTTTTCGGATTTCCTTAGTCACAAAACAGAGACACTTTCTTGTCAAACCTGTCAATCAGTGGACATTTGGAAACTATTGGAATGGATTGTCGGCTCAGATCCCCTCAGGTGATCTGGAGTAAATGTCAAGTGACCAGTGAAGCCGGTTTGTGGTTTATGTGACCTGGAGGTTGTCCAGCCACATGAGGTTATGTAATAAGTCTTTAATCCTCCAGGGTCTCTGCTAGTGCATTCATTGGAGCGGTGCTGGCTGTCAGGAAATCATTCAGCCAGTGAAAGACCCTAATCTCTCTTAGTTTGTGTATGATTCCCAAGGATTTAGTAGATGCTGAGTGTTGTGAATATGTAGGAAAATTAAATATTGATAGAAGACACTGATCAAAAACTGGACTGAAGCGGTCATAGGAACCCAGAGAGACTTGTTTTATTTTTTTAGCCCCAGTACTATATTTGTGACAGTAGCCATTTAATTCTACCTACAAGCGTAACAGTCGTTAGTCTGTCTAACTCTACTATTTTGCATTTAGATTACTTTGTGGAGCTTGAAAAGAGGAATACATCCCTCTGGACTCCTGTTAATCATTTGGACTTAAACATTGTGTTATCTGGCTTGTTAACGGATGAGCAACCAGGGAGTGAATATGAGTCAAGAGGCTTCACCAAGCAGTCGTTTCATAATCCGCAAGTCGCAACACCACAATTTAAATACCTTTAAGCTTTCCCTATTTAAATCTACCCTTCCTACAATAGCCATTGTGACTAATTACTCGCAATGTGACAGGACTAGCAGGAATTCATGATCCTGGGTAGTAATCAGTTTAGGTGTTCTTAATGCATTGATGTGCTTCAAAAATGGGCGTGTAGTACAATCAAATCAAAATGCAGATGCTGGTGATTATTTGTTTAGTGCCTGCCAGCAGTAGACGTTACAGATGTAGAAAACCAAATAACTTCTTATGTCAACATGGTATAAAACACCAACATGGCATACAAGGTGAACTGATGGCACGTTATGTAATAACACGCACACGAATGTTCTAAAAATAAAATGTATCAAAAGCCCTGACAGGCCTTGCTGATGCTATCAGTTTATCATTTCCATCACAAACACTCCGGTATGTTGTCGCATATGGGAATGATAACAGTCAGGGTAATCATGACAAGGGACAAGTATGCATGCGCAGATGCTTTTGTATACTCATGTGGACATCTTTGTACTTCTGTGTCTTAATTCTATGCCTGCTTTCTTAGACCAAAATAATAACAGCAAGGTTGTAGTATGGGTTAAAAATTACACATCAGTTATTTATTTCAGAGTGCAGGTGAGTTTGCTCTAATTCCTAATTTAAGCAATTTATTTACACTACTTTATATTATCACAAGAATTAGTCCAATTAAAAACACTGAGAGGAAAATATTGGAAACTAAAGTTAAGAATAAAAGAGATATCCAATTTACCAAAGTTACAAGTGGTGTTAAAAAACTGACGGCCATTTGTGGCAAATTCTTGGTTGACAAACTTGACAGGGAGCATTTAATCGATTGGTTTGGGATCCTGGATTCTGTGATGTCAGATCATTTGAGAAAAAGGGCTCAGTGTTATCCAGTGGAAAAGCCTCTCTGAAGGACCTTTTTTTGTGGTTGGCATTCTAGACCGGACCACATCTATCCTCCGAATAACAACATATCAACCTTTACTTATGAACAAATACCTCTGTGACATGACAAAATGAGTGACCATAACCTATAATTTTATACCTCTCAGTTTCTGAGCATCTAAGAAGTACCTGTCCAGGAAAGACTAATTGCACGAGTCACATTCTTACTAAAGCTGCAGTACAAGCTCACATACCTTCCAGATATATTACTTTCATAAGACACTAGAGCTGTCAAAACATTGTATTAAACCTTTACGGAGGAGGACCTGTGACTGTTAGTGTTGATGTAACTTTGTAAGTTTACAAACAAGCCAAACCAACCAAAAATATAGAACTTTAATATTAATATCCTGAATCGACTTAAAGTAGCGTGAATAATCTCACATTAATATCGGCTGCTGTCTGTCTACAGGTCATCTGGACTTGGAGGGACTCTTTCTGGTTAATGGCAACGCAGAGCGAGTGGATTGGCTGCGTCAGCGTTACGACAGTGGTGAGGAGGTAGAGCTAGAGAAAGAGGCTGATCTGGCATCGGCGGTCAGTTTGCTCCGACTCTTCCTGCAGGAGCTTCCTGAGCCCGTTATCCCAACGGCTATACAAGGACACATACTACAGCTGCACCAAGGTGTGTGACAAGGACTGCTTCTCCTCTCCTCATGCCATTGTGTGTTTCTTCTTTCCTCGTTCACCCCACCATTTCTTTTTCTCCAATCTAAAACCAGTGTTTGTCTGCGTTTTCTTTTCAAACCCAGTCTGGGCTCTCCATACATCATGTCAAAGACGAGGTGACCATAACTTTATGAAAACATGCAGGGCATACACCATTATCCTCTATTTCTGATTTTTATTCCAAGTTGAGTTTGTGTTAAGCTGTTATGACTTTGTCCATGTATGCAGAAACATCTCAAGTACCTGAATAGCATCTATGTGTATCTATTTTAATCATCATGTTTCTGTCCCATCTCTACACATTCTTTTAAATGCAAAATTCAAGGTTGTGTTAATGATGCCTCCTTGTTGCTCAGAGCAGTTCTTTAATCTGAGACCTTTTTGCAAAATTTGGAAAAACAGTGAGAACATAATTATGTGAACTAATGAAACACAGTCAATATTAGTAAAGGAAGAGGTGGAATTATAAGTGCGTTAATGGACAGTGTCTAATCACTTCTGCGAATATCCCATTTCCACATTTGTTCCGATTCCATTTTTGTTTTGCCTCTTTGCCCCGTTCTCTTTCGTCTGTTTCTATCACAGATAATCTGGTTTAATCCCCTTGTCATGATTGTTCCAGTTGCTGTCATGCAGATTACAGTAGAAGGGGGTGGGGGTCTGTGGACTCTCCGTGTCATGTCGTTTTTTCCTTGTTTTATTACATTGTATGATGGCACTGTTACACTATAAATGATTAACTGTTTTGCACATTTTACTCCTCTCCTCATTTAACCTCGCCTGGAAGATGGGACTAAATCTTATCTGTGTGAATATTTTCTCTTGATATCAGTTTTAAGGTTATCTGTGAAGGAAGGCGAAGGACTTGATAACCCATAATTCACTCCACAGTATCTCTACAGTATTTAGTCTGTAAACGATTATTCTTGTTTTCTGCTCTTAAACATCTCCAGATTACAGCAATGAAGAGGAGCTGTGTAGAAACCTAAAGTACCTGCTGCAGCAGCTTCCCCAGTTGAACTACGGCCTGCTGCGTTTCCTGTGTCGCTTCCTAGCCAGCGTGGCATCACTTCAACAGGAGAGCTGGAATGTTGGAGCGCTGGCCGCTGTCTTCGGACCAGACATCTTCCAGTAAGTTTTTCTAATTTAAACTGTCAGGCATCGCAATCTTAAGGGAACCACATGCATGTTTGTTCACCACAAGTAATAGGCTTTTTTCATTTTTTTTGTCTTCATGTTGAGCAGTAGTTATTATGGTATCTTAAAGTTTTTTGAGCGCACATCTTGACTGGGAATATCACCAAATCACCATAAACTTTTCATATATCACTTACACCTGATAACACAGCTGATGCAGCCACAGATTGATTTGACAGCAGCACAGCAAACAAAAGACATAAACACAAAGACACGTACAGACACATGCAAACCTAGGTTTAAAAGACAAGACAGTAAGTATTAACTTCTCGTGGGAAGCAGTGTGCAACAGCCAGTAGAACATACTCTTCTCTCGTCTTCCATCTGCAGCCTGTCAACAGAAGGAGAAGACCTTCGGGACCAGGAGTCTGTCAGCAGAGTCCTGGCAGAGCTGTTGGACAATCAGGAGGGACTGTTTGACTCGGAGGATGATGACGTGTCTACCACCAATGACTATAGCTCCATCAATGAACAGGTTTGTTTGTTCTTTTATAACTTCTTCTTCTCAGTCTGACTCAATGTTGCATCCTGTGAGCCAGTATGTGGTATTTTAAAAATAGTAAAAATATGTTAATTTTATGCATATATTTTTGCATAATCTGCTACAGATTTTTTAGTGCTACCAGTAGTGAATGGTGAAGATGTAATAGATTTTTAGGCTGTCAGAGCAAAACATTTTGTCACATTTTATGGAAAGGTTTTTATTCGTTATTTCAGTTTTTGGTCTCTCCTGTCTACCTTTCTCTTCCCTTCTGCTGTGGTGGTTGCTTTCACCTCAGGGATCAATAAAGAGTTTTTTTTTTTTAGATCTATTTTTATTCTCCACACCATCCTCTCAAAGGGGTCTTTGTAGTTTGGTCTTTTATCCCCATATAATCACACATAAATCTACCGAATCATGATAAATGCCTTTCAACATTTGATGCATTAACGTGCAGTTTGCAAAGAAAGCATAGAACAAATAAAACTATACAAGGAAATAAAACAATCCACTCATTGTTGTAAGGTTGCTTGCATAGATGCAAAAACAATGAAAACAGGAATTCATTGTTTCAACATTCCTGAAAATAGCCAAACAAAACTCCAGCTACAACATCCGTCAGAATCCTCTTTGTCTTCCTCCTCTGCCTTTCTACTTCCTCTTTAATGGCACTCAGACAACAGAATGTGGTATTTAACTCCAGGGTCAGCATGGAAATTCCTTCGGGGTGACACACAGAGGCAGCAGACAAACGTTTCATGGATACTGAAGGATTCAAATTTTAAAGTGCTACCAACTGCTTTTAGGAAAAAGACAAAGACATACTGTCAGGTTTATGAGAGATGCATAATTAAGTACAAATATGTCTTTTTAGATATCTCTGTGAGTTTGGAAAATATTTTTTACTACTACAGTGTTCAGAAATATATATATATATTCAAACTGTCTTGGCTTGAGATCTTTATTTTATAAATCATTAACTGTTATTGGTGCTACCAGAAGTAAATCCTCAACTATTATATCATTGGAATTACAATGCTGATTTGTTTTGACCTCTTGTTTTTAATAAATCTACAAGACTGCAGTATGTTAGGATATACATTTACAGGGATTAAATCAAACAAAGACATTCCACCAAGATTAGTTAGCAATTGATCAGACAAGGCTTGGGCTGTGTAGGGATGTAAATATCATTTATATTCACCTACACCCACCTCTTCTTTGCTATTGTTGCACTGCACAGATTGAATCAGAAAGACAAGAACAGAAAACAAAATATTTCTCTGAAGAGTCTAGGAACCCCAAACATACCATACAATTACACACGCTATACACAGGTCACTAAATAAACTTTGTTAAAATAGTTGTAGTACTATAAGGAAGCTAAATGAGCTCATGCCACATATTTTGTCTCAGTTGTTACGTAATTGTTTTTTCTTACACAATACATATAAAGTCATGGTTAATATTTAACCTTACAGTGGCCTGATTACATTGTATTATTGTGCGATAATATTTACTCAAACACAATAATTATGAGGCAACCGTTGATCGGTATCTCACATGCGTGCTACTTTAGTTCCTGTCACCTTTGAGAGTACATTGTCCCAGCACAGCAGGTAGGCTGTAAGGATAATGTTTAAATGTTGAAGTGAAAGGACAGACAGTCTGGCCAGAAGAGGAAAAGAAACTGCTGTGTGTCTGTTTACAGTAGGTCACTGCCTGCTTTATTGCTTTATTGTTAGTTGTTCTGTGCTTATCTTTTGTTCTTCTTTTTCTTTTGATTTTATTGTGCTTGGAAACTTTGTCCCAATTTTACTGGCCTTGTAATTTTGAGTCCATGGGGCAGCATTCAAAACTAAATTTGAAGTTTTTCCAAACCTCTGGCTTTTAAATTAAAGCTAATTCGATAGAAAGGAGCTCAGAACAACAATCAGCTAAAGTAGTTATTTCTTTCAAGCAGCTCATTGAATTTATTTTTTGTTTTCCGTATTCAGTATCTTTATCGTTCTCAGTTCCCTTGCTTTTTTGTCTGCCATGTTAGATGAAGGGCAATTTAATTTTATGAAGAGAACGAATGAGAGAGCAGAAGAAGGAGTCGACGGAGGCAGTGAGACAAATCTGTAAAGACATATCATCCATGCAGCGATCCTTGTTTTTTATGTAAGAGAGAGAGGGCAAAAAAGTGGGTGGTTTGGAGAAGAGGAGAGGGAGAAAGCAGACAGGAAGATAGGGAGTGAGAGAGAATAGGAAGAAAGGAATAGAGGGAGGGAGGTAGAAGTGGTGAGGCAGGGGAGGAGGATAAGAAAAGAAGCTGGTGTATGATGTAATTGTGCAACTCATACCTCCAGCCCCTGCACTACACTGGGGATGGCTCTCTCTCTGTGAACACAACCTCATGAAGGGGATTATCTCCCACACACACACAGTGTGAGTTAAGCCTGGTTACAGACTTATGGGTAAAAAGCCTCAGCGATGTTAGTTACAGCATTTGAAATAAATATACT
>JASGAT010380382.1:0-33386 GCA_030220025.1 Chelon auratus
GGCCTCCAAATTCACTAGATCCCAAACTGATCAAGTATCTGTGGGATGATCCACAGAGTTCCCTCCCCTCAAAGGTCCCCACTAACAACATCCTGTTGCCAGACACCACAGGACACCCTCAGAAGACCCATGTCCATTCTCTGATGAGTCACCACAAGGGAGACCTGCGCGATATTAGGAAGGTGGTCATAATGAAGGGCGGCACAGTGACGAGATGGTTCCTCTCTGTGTGGAGTTTGCATGTTCTCCCTGTGTCTGCGAGGGTTCTCTCCAGGTACTCCGGCTTCCTCCCACCGTCCAAAGACATGCTCATTAGGTTAATTGGTGATTCTAACCCCCCACCTCTCGCCCGATAACAGCTGGGTCCAGCAGGCCCCGTGACCCTTCACAGGAATAAGCAGTTACAGAAGATGAATGAAGGAATGAATGGTCATAATGAGTCGTTAAACCCAGAAAAACACTGATCTGTAAGTCGATTGGTACATGGGTTGCCATCGCTCACGCTCATGTTTGACCTCATTATGAGCCGCATGACTTCATGGATTCTCCTGTTCGGTGAAGGAAGAAAGAAGAAAACTAAAAAAAAAAAAAAAAAAAATTGTAACCTTTAATTGTCCCACAGTGGGGAAATTTCAGTTCTTGCTGTTTGACCCATCCAGCTGTTCACACAGTAGTGTGTAAAGTTGGAGCAGTGGGCTGGAGGCGAACCTAGGACCCCTCAGTCCCCAAGCTGCGCCTCCAACCACTACTCCACAGCTCCCACCTGTTGATTATATATCATGTTTCTGTGTGTCACGTGCTCTTCCAGATACGTCCTGATGCCCAGGCCGTTTTGCTTCGAGCCGAGCAACCGCTACGTGGTTGCAATCAGGTTCCAGCGCCACGGGGTCACGCACAGGCATCTCACCGCCTTCATCCTCATTGACTCGGTGAGCGATTATCGACTCCCGTCCCGTTACGCTCCTCTCTCAGACTGTCTGGGTAGTAATGTCTGGAATCGACATCACCGAGGCTTCAATAAGGAGTCTGGAAAAGTGGTCAAAAAGAGTCCAGCATTAAACCCTGACTGACTGACTGACTGACTGAGCTTCAGCTCAGTCAAGCAGTCCAGTGGTTTTAACGCCTTAAGATTTCCTCCTAGTGGTGGGAGACTAGAAGTACAGGTGTTGGACTTCAAATTGGTTTGGGATCAGCTTTTAAAGTCATTTTACATAAACGTGAAACTGATTTTGACAGCACAGTATTTAGCTGTCTCCTCCTGCCAATATAAAGCATGTTTCTGGAATAAACCTTGACTAATATGTGCCTTTCCTTTTTCATTTTTCATGGTTTCTTTCCCATAATGTTGACTTGTGATTAACACTGCCTCAGTGACTAATTGTCCTGATTTAAAGTCATTTCTGTAACTGTAATCCTATAATCCTTTCCTTTATTGACCTTCGATTTCTTTCCCCTCACTAGCTGGTGCTGATCCCGAAATACACCGAGCTTCCTGGTTTCCAAGGTAACGAGCCAGAGGCAGAGCAGCGGCGGGACGAGATGACCCGCTACATGTGTCTGGATTCCTTCATGATCACGCCGATGCCCGCCTTGGCCGAGATGTGCACCAAGCTCATCTGCAGCATTTCGTCCATCATTCACGACGGCGCCCTACGTGAGTAGAATTCCAGCAGCCGTTCGAACCCTATGCTTCTTTAGGAATAAATCGATCATTAACATTTTCCTTGTGTCGTCATATCCAGGCTGCCAGTGCGACCCTCAGGGCTCTCTCAGCGGTGAGTGCGATAAAGTCGGAGGTCAGTGCCATTGCAAGCCCAACGTCATGGGTCGGCACTGTGACCAGTGTGCTCCAGGGACCTTTGGCTTTGGAGTGAGCGGATGCACTGGTGAGTCCAGGCCCTGTTTGAACCTTGCGTCCGAGTACTTGTGTTCACACCTGGCGTTAAAATGTGTCTCCAGATATCCAACACCGAGATCCGATCTCAACATCTAACCCTAACCCCTAACCCTAACCCTCTAGGGTGGAACCCCATGCCTGACCGTGGCAGATCTAAAATAATCCTCTAACGGAGTTTTAGGAACTAATATTGAGTGGGCCATGATGGTTGGCTCTTCCCGAGGGCCCCTAAATTACATATAATTTGGGATTTGTGTTTGTTATTTTGATTAATATCCTTCAAATTCTTTTAACTTTAATCCTTCCCCCCAGTTCATTTATTTATAAGGATATTTATGAGGAATTTTTTTAAGGAAAAGGAGCCAATTCAACATTCCTGCTCTAACTGATGGAAGATACAACCTGTGCCTGTGCATTAGTAACTTTCTCTTTAAGAGTTAGATTACTGCCTTGTCCCCAAACCTAACCCTAACCCGCAATGCTTCTAAAGGGACAAATACACAATGTGCAGCTTTGTTTTTTACTGAATGTGGTATTAATGTTGCAAAAAATACCAAAAGCAGATAGATCAACAACAGAAAACCACTGAATAACCATCTAACCGTTCGTCACAGCCTGCGACTGCCACTCGGACGGTTCGACAAGCCATCAGTGCGACCCAGTCACAGGCCAGTGCCAGTGCAGGCAAGGAGCCACGGGGCGTCAGTGCTCGGACTGCCAACCGGGCCAGTGGGGCTTCCCTAGCTGCAGCCCCTGCCAGTGTAATGGCCACGCAGATCTCTGTGACCCCCGCACAGGGGAATGCAGAGACTGCAGGGACTACACGGCGGGGCACCTCTGTGAACGGTAAGGATAACTCACACCTTTGGATCAGTTTCCTCACTTTGCGACCTTGCTGTCCGACTGATTCGTCTCCTTCGTTTGTCCCAGTTGCGTGGATGGGTTCTACGGAAACGCAGTGCTTGGCACGGGGGAGCACTGTCGGCCCTGTCCCTGCCCCGGCATCCCTGGCTCGGATCACTTTAACGGGCACTCCTGTCAGCCGGACCGTGCCTCTAATCAGATCACCTGTAACTGCAGACAGGGCTACTCTGGTGAGCTATCACAACAGAGCGACACACACTTCTGTCTTTCTACAGAGCTGTAGGCGTCTTTTGGTTGACTTTTTTTGTTGACATGCATAGTGTACGTTACCATGGAAGCTGATAAAAAAAAAAAAATAAGCTGATTCCAACTCTTTAACCCTGAATTTCATGTCAGTGAAAAGCTGTTTCAAAGCTAATGCTCATGACACCCCCCCGTCCCCCACCTTTCTCTTTTTCCCTCAAGGCCCACGTTGCGACCAGTGTGCCCCAGGTTACTATGGCAACCCCGAGCAGCCCGGTGGCCAGTGTATCCCGTGCCAGTGCAACGGCAACATCGACCCCCAGGATCCAGAGGCGTGTAACCCCAGGACAGGCCAGTGCCTCAGGTGCCTCTACAACACGGACGGGGTGTCCTGCGCTTTCTGTCAGCTCGGTTATTACGGCAACGCCTTGGCCCAGGACTGCAGACGTGAGGCATTTAAGCACCGCTGAAAACAAACATCTCTGATAGCATAGTATAACATATAAATAACTTTTTGCCCTCTCCATGTCTGTGCATTATTTCATGTGTGTCCTTGACCTCAGGTTGTACCTGTGTAAAGGCCGGCACCCTCCAGTCATCTTGCAGTAATGGAGAGTGCTACTGTGACCGGCAGACCGGCGCCTGTCCTTGCAGGGAGAACGTGGACGGCCATAACTGTGACCAGTGCGCCGCCAACCACTGGAACTACGGGCAGGACCGAGGGTGTGAGCCGTGTAACTGCAACCTGCAACACGCCCTGGGGACTCACTGCAACATGGTGAGAAAGGAGGAGAGGCCTCCATTCAGACGTTACGTGTGTGAACTCACCCAGGATGCACTTGATCTGATCTCAGACCACATTTGATCTCATTCCTTTGGTGGTGTGGACACGCAATGAGTTCTGGGTCACATTAAAGACGTCCTACTCGTTAGTCTTGCTATTATAAATGACTACATGAAAAGAAAAAAGCACAGTAAGTCATAGGGCGAGAGGTGAGGTCCACCCTGGACAGGTCTCCAGTTTATCAGGGCTAACAGACAGACAACCATTGTTCACCTACGGCTAATTTAGAATCACCAATGAACCTAGCCAGTATGTTTTTGGATGGTGGGAGGAAGCTGGAGAACCCGGAGAGAACCCACGCAGACACAGGGAGAACATGCAAACTCCACACAGAAAGGAACCAGTCGGCCCATGGATTCAAACCCAGAACCTTATTGCTATGAAGCATCAGTGCTAACCACCACACCACCTTGCCACAGTTAGCTAACTAAATAATAAATTAATTTAAGCAATGAAAGCAGGGAAACGCAGTTAAGTTTTAGATTTCCTTTATTTAGATTTATTACGGGGATTCACTGCCTCAAACAGCACAGCAGTGAAGTTGTTTTCATGGTTCCGGTTAAGTCTGGGCTTTGTGCAAGTCTTTACAATAGCTAACCAATGTAAGTACAAGAGAGAGAGACTTCTCAGCTTGTTCCAAAATATGCATCATGTCCCCAAGTCATGATGCACACACATGAAACAGTTGTTCATGGTTCTGAAACAGCAGTAGAGATCCTTTAGAGACAGCAGCTGTTGAAATATTCTACGAATATAGCAAGAAAATAAGATCAGATCTCAAGTGCCGACTGGGGACACGTGGAGACGCATTTAAAGCCGGACAGGTGTGATCAAATTGCCTACAATGGATGTTAATGCCAGGTCTGAATGGGGGCCAGAGTAAATGAAGAGCCTGTAAATGCCAGAAAGGGGCCTCATCTTGTTGTTTTTATCGTTGGACCTCGCTCAGTCGTGTTTCTTCTCCAGTTCACAGGCCAGTGCCACTGTCGTCCCGGCTTCGGAGGTAAACAGTGTACCGAGTGTGAGCAGTTCCACTGGGGAGACCCGCGAGTGCAGTGCAGAGGTAACTCTCAGTGTGACTTCAGCCACAGAGTAGACAACATTTTAGATCGCTCACATTCAGTTCTCACTAATAATGCAGAAACATTAAATAAAGTGTGTTGCATCTGTACGTCTCAGTAATGCGTGTCTGTGCCGGATAATAACAGGACTCATGTTGAAGTTAAATAAATGATTGAAAAGAAAATGAGATTATTATCGTGGCTAAAAATGGACCTTTATTCAAACTTCAGTCAAGTCCTCTTTTAATAGCTTTAATTTAGTTCCTTTTAAAATGAACCACTATTTAGTAAATGTCAGTAAATGTTTCTGTGGCATTTGAGTAACTTTTCCTTTCTGTGTCTTTAGAACAAGAGTGTTTAATCATCTTTTCCATGGAGACCACTGGCGTTACTCTATCCTCTCTTTCCTCTTTCGTTCAGAGTGTAACTGCCACCCACAGGGCTCAGAGATGGCCCAGTGCGACAGGGAAACGGGGGCGTGCGAGTGCCGGGAGGGTGTGGTGGGGATGCAGTGTGACGAGTGCGCCCGCGGCTTCACCGGCGTCTTCCCCTCGTGCGTCCGGTGTCACCCGTGCTTCGAGCTGTGGGACGACGCGGTGTGCCAGCTCAAACGGGACCTGGAGCACATCCAGTACCAAGTGAAGAAGATCCTGGAGAGCGGGGTGACACCGGGACTGGGAGACGGACGCCTCAAAGAGCTGGAGGAGAAGCTGATGAGGGTGAAGGACCTCATCAGTGGAGAGGACCGGGACAGACTCTACCAGCTGATTGCACAGAGCATCGATGACCTCAGGTAGACATAGATAGATGGATGGATGGATGGCTATCTATATATTTGGGTGGAGGAAGTTCTACTGTGTTTGCTTTCTCACCGCCTCCATGAATCGTGTGTTCCAGGGCAGAGATCGCCCTCACAGATGGACGTCTGATGGGCATCGGCCGAGAGATGAATACCACGGCAGAGGAGGAAGAGGCACTGAAGCGCACGCTGACCGACTTAGAGAAAGAGCTGAGGGACATCAATGCTACTGTGGCTCTGAAAAAGAAGCTTCTGGACGAGTACCAGACCTCAGGATTTTCAGGTAGCTAATTCAAAAACCAAACACAGCAACGTGTGTGACAGAATAAAAAAAAGTTAGATACAAACACCTGCTCTTCTATCCTCACAGATCAGTTTGAGAAGGTGAAGAAGTACTACCAGGAGTCTCTGAAGGCTGAGGAGAAGTGCAACGCCTCAGTGTCCGGCCCTCTCAGCCCCGTGGAACAGTCCAAAGAAACCCGAATGCTCACTGAAAAGCTGCTGAACAACACCAAAGACAAGCTGCTGAGTTCTCTGGCTGCTCAGAACGAATCCCTAAAGCAGCTGCTGGAGGAAAGCGACGACCTCGAAAGGACAATCCATCACCTCAGTGACAAGGTAAGCAGTGCAGGAAGCTTCACTGGTACATCGTTTGACATTTAACCTTTAGATATCATTTAGTTATTGTCTGCTTACATGCAAAGAAAGATGAGCGTTCTCCTTCTTGTTGTTATTATTATTAATGTGTTCAAGACGAACTAGAAGAAAAAAGATAATTGAGTTAGATATCTGACTTGTTCGGTCAGAGAAGTGCTGTTAATGACTCATACTGTGTCACCCTCTGAAGTCTATTCAATTTCTGTCCTCACTGTTGTGTTTTTAAGCGTCCAGTTTATCCATTAATACATTACAATACTGATTTATTCAGCAGTCTGTGGTGGTTGTAGTTTTAAAACAAGGCAACACTCTCTTCTGTTTCTAATTATTCAGTCCTATGGTGACATCTAGTGGCCAAAACCAGAACTGTGGGCCTTAGTAGACCTTAGCAGTGTTAATATAAACAGTTGTGCTCAAAAGTTTACATACCAGAAGTTTACATAGCAGAATTTGTGATTTCTTGGCTGTTTTTCAGGGAATATGAATGATAATGATATGATGGTTAGTTGTTGGGTGAAGCCATTTATTGTCATACAACTGACAACTGAAACTACCCAAATGACCCGGATCAAAAGTTTAAATACCCCGGTTCTTAATACCGTGTATTGCCCCCTTTAACATCAATGACAGCTTGAAGTCTTTTGTGGTTGTTGTGGATGAGGCTGCTTATTTTCTCAGATGGTAAAGCTGCCCATTGTTCTTGGCAAAAAGCCTCCAGTTCCTGTAAGTTCTTGGGCTGTCTTGGATGAAATGCAGGTCTGAAATCTCCCCAGAGTGGCTCAATGATATTGAGGTCAGGAGACTGAGATGGCCACTTCAGAAGCTTCACTTTATTTCGACTTGGCCTTGTGTTTTGGATCGTTGTCATGTTGGAACGTCCAATTATGTCCCATCCGCAGTTTCAGAAACTACCCAAATGACTCAAAAGTTTACATACCCTAGTGATTTTGGCCCGATAACATCTTGGTCTTGGCCCTACTGAAGTTAACCATCCTCACCTGTGATCTGTTTGCTTGTAATCAGCATGTGTATATAAAAGGCAAGCCCTTGCATCATTCATCCAGTGCTGCACTGACGTTTCTTGATTCTGACTTATGGGGAAAGCAAAAGAATTGTCACAGATATCCAAGGAATTGAGAATGCCAATCAGCAGTGTTCAAACTCTAATTCAGAAGTGGAAAATGAGGGATTCTGTTGAAACCAAATCACGGTCGACCAACAAAAAATCAGCCACAACTGCCAGGAAAATTGTTAGGGATGCAAAGGACTGAAATACAGGACTCTCTAAAAAAAAGTGCTGTTTCACAATACACAATGATATCTCTGAAAATTGGACAAGAAATCATAAATTCTGCCAAGGTATGTAAACTTATGAACACAACTATAATAATGACTCCTCAGAATCTTGAGTTATTGGTCGTTTCAAATGACAGAATGCCAAAAACCAAAGTGTTTCCTCCATCTGAGATGTTTTGTGATGTCTTAATGGATCAAAGTCATGTAATTGATGGTGCTCCCTTAGGTCTGCGGCGGTCACAGCAATGACAGCGTCAACGGCAGTTGCCCCGACAGCCCATGTGGCGGTGCCGGTTGTCGTGACAATCAGGGTAACCTCGTGTGCGGAGGAGACGGATGCAACGGGACAACGAGCATTTCGTTAGAGGCGCTGAATACCTCCAAGACCGTCGCAGCCCGCCTCAATGCCGCCAATGAGGAGCTGCAGAGCACCTCCAGAAAGGTGCTGAAAGACTTTCTATTTGCACTGAACTCAGTTTATGCAGACTTCATTTGGGTTTCTTTACTGACTCTTGTCTCCTTGTGTCCAGCTCCAGGATATAGCTTCTCTGACACAGGACGTGAAGAAGCAGGCGATGAGCGCGCTGGAGAAAGCCAAGAAGAGCAAGGATAATTTTGAAAGTAACAACAAGAAGCTCAAAGACTTCATTAAGAAGATCAAGGACTTCCTCACTGGTGTGTGGAGGGTGTTTCAGTTTGCAATCCTGAATCCTTTTTCAGCTTGAGTGAGGTTTTACTGATCCTCGTTTGCTTCTCCTGTGTTGTCTCTTGTGCTGCCCAGAGGAGGGAGCGGATCCAGAGAGCATTGAGAAGGTGGCTCTGCATGTCTTGTCCATCAGGCTGCCATTCAACAGGACCACTCTGGACAAAATGATCATGGAGATCAAGGACAGGCTGTCCAACCTCACCAACATTGAGGGAATCGTCAATGAAACGTCACAGCACTTAAGCACAGTCAAGGAGCTGCTAGACAAAGCTAAAGAGGCCAAGTAAGTAACGCTGCTGTTTGTCAGTAATCAGATAATCACATTTTCCTTAAACCTCCTTACTTGTTGTCGGAATGTCACTCTCATGCCTCCTAAACAAACTTAATGGGAAATAAAATAAGGCCACAATACAGCTGATTGATAGTAAATAAAACTGTAAGTGTGATGACTTTGGAGCTCTTTGGTTTTTTGTTCACTTGGGAAACATGTCTCTAAATAAATATATGAGTATGCTTCGGGCCAATCAGATAGTTGTGGTGATAGACAGAGGACAGATGAGAGAACAGGTGAGGGAGCAGGTGAGAGGAGAGTTGAAGACATGTGAGAGGACAGGTGAGAGGAGAGTTGAAGACAGGTGAGAGGACAGGTGAGACCAGGTGAAGAAACAGGTGATAGGACAGGTGAGGACCAGTGAGAGGACAGGTGAGGAAATAGGTGAGACAGGTGAGAGGAGAGGTGAGAACAGGTGAGAGGACAGGTGAGGGAACAGGTGAGAGGAGAGTTGAAGACAGACGAGAGGATAGGTGAGAACAGGTGAGGGAACAGGTGGACGACAGGTGAAGACAGATGAGAGGACAGATGAGAATAGGTGACTGGAGAGATGAAGACAGGTGAGGGAACAGGTGAGAGGAGATATGAGAACCAGTGACAGGACAGATGAGAGGACAGGTGACAACAGGTGATAAGACAGGTGAGAGGACAGAAGAGAACAGATGAGAGGACATGTGAGAGGATAGGTAAGGAAACAGGTGAGAGGAGAGTTGAAGACAGGTGAGAGGACAGGTAAAGACAGGTGACAGGACAGATGACAGGACAGGTGAGACCAGGTGAGGGAACAGGTGATAGGAGAGGTGAGAAGACAGGCGAGGGAAAACTGAGAGGAGATATGAGAACCAGTGACAGGACAGGAGAGAGGGCAGATGACAACAGGTGAAGACTGATGAGAGGACCAGGTGACAGTTACGGCCATAACACTGAGACCCAAAACTAAATGGCAGATGACAGCAGTGTTCTTAAGAACTTTCAGGTTGTTCATTAAATGTAAACACTTTCATCCTGATCTTGTTCTTCTTTGCACTAAAACAAAGGGAAACCTCTGGAGTTATTTATTAGTTATTAGACTATTGAGCTCACCTTGGACTGTATTTGGTCCTTGGACTGTATGTGGTCCCTGAACTGAAATTAATTTCTGGTTTAAATAATAAAAGGGCTATATTTAGATTATTTATAGCACCAATAACAACGGCCACTCTGCAGGACTACTGACTTTTCCATCTTAATTTGTGGCACTGTGCAGGAGCCGGGCAGAAGGAGTGAAGGATATCGTCAATAATACCAAGCAGGCACTTGATGTTTCTGAGAAGGCCATAGAGAAAGCGAAGACAGCCCTGAAGGAGGCCAACGAGAACCTGAACAGCACGAGAAGCGCTACTACTGAGGTACGGCATGCCTGAGAATACAGCTCTGTGTGCGTGGCAACAAGTGAGCGGCGCTTATTTGAAGGGCACGTTTTCTTTCTAACTTAAATGTTTTGCGTCTAGGTTGGGGAGAAACTGGTGCAGCTGGAGGACAAGCAGATGGACGTCATGATGCGTCTGCAGAACCTCTCCGCGGGCGTGGAAGCTCTGAGGAACAAGACGGAGCAGAACAGAGAGATGGCAAAGGAAGCACAAGCCCAGGCTAACAACGCCACGCACCAAGCGTCCTCCCTGGAGCAGGTGAGCACCAAGTCCTAAAACAGGAAGGATTTGCTTCCTGTTTTAGAGGGCGAAACGGAAGTCACAGCAACGTTGCCTCGTTGTCCCACAGAGCCTCAACAACACGGAGAAGCGGTACCGGGAGCTGCAGAAGAAGGTGGACTCTCTGGGCGGCGGAGACTTGAGCGAAATCCATCAGAAGGCCGCAGATATGAAGAAGGAGGCAGAGGACCTCTTCAAGAAAGCAAAGGACGGGATAGACGAGCTCGACCGTGAGTATATGAGGGTGACCTGACCTTTGCCTGACCTCACTGGAGCCGTTAGCGCACCCTCGAGAAGGTGTTGATGTCGATAAACCGGATTTAAAGAGCTTGAAGGACGATATAACATATTATCTGGTATCTTTAATGTAACCTTTCCCTCGTTTAGGTTGGAAGTTAGGAAGTTAGGGATAGATGTATCGGGTCTTCCACCCATTGCTTAGGCATTCGTCATTCGCCAGCTCCACATACTTGGCAAACTCTCGCGCCAAAGCCTCTTCCAACCGGTCTTCCAGGGACCCAGTCAACTCCAGCAGGACTACCTGCCTCGATGATTCTTGACACAAGAACCAAGTCAGGCCTCACTGTAGTCACTGGGGAGGATGTTTTAGCCTGACTGGATTAGGAATTTTACCCGGTGTGGCTCCGGTCTCCAAAGCTCTGCCAACAAAATCTTGTGGTCCACCGCCTGCTCCCATCAAGTCTGCGCCCCCTGTTGTCTCATCCCCACCATCCTACTCCTGCTTGGACCTTCCTGGATGAGTCGACGCCTCTCCTTCCCCTTGACCTATTGATCCCTGATTATTACGGTTTAAGATTATCAGAAGAATCCATAGCACAGACTTCAGACCTTTTATTTAAACTGGAGATGGCACGGTGGACCAGTGCGAGCAAGCACTCTCTGGTAGCATGTCATGCTAATATCTGTAATACCGCTGCAGATGTGAGATCTCTCTCTCTCTCTCTCTGTGTTTGCAGGTCTGCAGAGAAGGTTCAAGGAGAACGAGGACAGCATGGAGAGACAGCGCATGGAGCTGGACGAACTAAGGAGAAACGTCACCTCGGTGCGCAACATCATCCAGGAACAGGTGCAAAAGTACAGTAATTGCGTGTGATGACGTACCTACGCTGCTATATCGTGAGGAGAGTTATGACTGGAACAAAAAAAAAACTACAAAACAACTCTTTAAAAATAAAACTGCTGCTCTGGAGGCCGCTCCTCTTCTACTGACATTTCAAGTTTACCTGTCAAAGTGTTGCCTTCCGTTATCTGCGTACTGTACCGTATTTTACTCCTATCGAAGCTGTCACAAGTGGGTAACCTGTGGAGAGTATTTGTTTCATTATTGATGAATATTACACCAGCTATTGTATCAGATTATGTTATCAGAAAGTTGACCAAAAGATTTTAGTGTTTGACATTCTTGTTAAGAAAACTGTAAAATCCTGATTTCTTTGTTAAATGATATTTTGTGTTATTACAAAAAGTAAAATGAAATAAATGATGTATTCTTATAAGCAAAGACCAGTCCAAGGTGTGATGGTGGAGAAATAAATAAATATGATATGGTTTATGTAAATTCATTGCATTGTGCACAGTGTGATATTTCCATTGCTGTAGTGGAGACGTTGTTCTGACTCCTGGACACAAGAGGGCGCTGTGTACTTAAGACAAGTCTCAGACTCTTTTGAGGTCATTTGAACTCTATTTATTTAATGTTTTCATCTTATTCTTTACTACTGATACTATTTCTCACTCACCAGAGCAGTTTACATTAACCCTTCATGATGTTAACACTATCAGCAACTACCTATGGTATTTGGACTTCCCCTAATGTGCCAACCCATCTACGGAAAAGGTCTGTAAATGCCTGTTACAAGGCCACTCCATTACTTTCTCTTCATATTGATAGGTAGATAGATTATTTATCGCAAGGGAAATTCAGCGTCCAGTAGCTTCATCACATAGTCCTCTCTGCCGGACTATGGCGTCCTGTGGAGGGTGGTGGACAATGTTTACGATGGACCGAAGTTTGTTCAAGGGACTCAAGCTCTGTCCCTACCACAGATCCCTCCTTCAGTATCATCTTGTCCAGCCACAAGGTGACCCTTCTTTTTTGCCTCCCCACCATAGAAGAGGACACTGGCAACGATAGTCTGGTAGAACATGTCCAGCAGCTTCCTGCAGATGTTAAACGACCTTACCCTCCTGAGGAAATATAGACGGCTCTGACCTTTTTTGTACACTAAGTCTAAGTTTGACGACCAGTCTAGTTTGTGATCCAGATGTAGGCCCAGGTACCTATAGGTCTGAACCACCTCTACACACTCACTTGTTGATGGTTACAGACTGCAGGTGGTGCCTGCACCTCTGGAAATCTTCTGCCATCTGCTTGATTTTAGCTCTAATGATCCGAAGGATACATGCCCTATGCGTTCCCTAACCCTAACTGAATTATCCTTTCCCTTTAAACCAAGTCAGTGCATGACCTGTTTCCAAACACTGTCAAATCTGTAGACCAGCATGACCACTGTGTCCCGAGCATGGTATCCTCTAAACACATCCTAAGCTGCTTTGCAAAGGCACCTGGACAGGGATGGTACAGATGGAGACATGATCCAGAGCTCAAGTGGGCATCACCTTCATTCAGAGCTATAGAGATGTCCATTCCCACTAAGAGAACGTCACCTGAAGGCATCCCAACCTCAGCAATGGATTGGCATCTGTTGGCGAACCTTGGACGACAGTTTAAGTTGACCGGCCACACTGCAATGACCGACCTGTCCTTGAGTCTGATTCCAGGAAAGAAAACAATAATGAATGTAGTAATGAGTAATGAACCTTACAGATTGTGCATGCATGTGCAAAGAAATAGTAAGGGAGAGGGCTATAATGCAGGAGAAGTGTATTAATGCCACGCATAATCTCTGGTAATGTGCATAAAGTGACTGCAAGAGGTGGAAAAGCGTCTCTGTTCAGCTCCCCTACAGGGACATAAATCATTGCTGTCAACATGCTGTCAGTGAGCTCCGTTCAGTCCCAGGTGCCTTTAAATTTACTTTTACAGTTGCAGTGATTTCTCCCCCTTTCTCCAGCTGTTCTCAGTATGAAGCAGCTCTGCTGCTCTTCTCCTCTTACGGCACTAGATCCAGCGCTCTAACAAAGGCAGGCTGTCCTCCAGCAGCTCAAAGAATGTGTAATATGACAGAGATTAACAGCAGGCTTTGTCCTGGAGAGAGTTCTGCTCAAACACCTGCACACATCACCCAGAGCTGCACCTCGGGCGATTAAATGAACACAGGAAAAGGTGGCTTGTTCAGTCAGTCACCAAGGTGAATTAATATCAAGCATGACCGTGATTGAAACGGTGCCACTACCTGTAGGGCGAGGGAGGCTGGCCCCATGCGCGGTCACCTCTTGCTTATTGGGGCGCAATCAAAGGGAATCTAATCCGTGCAGCAGGGAGCGCGCATTCCTGCTGCGGGACAGACACAGGGGATCTTTGGAAAACATGCAGTGGGTTTCTGGAGCAAAACATTCTGCAGAAATTAACATGGAACAACTTCATTTTTGGCATCATGCAACACGGTTAGATGTGTGTAATTAATCCCCCGTAAAGTTCACGTTATGTGTCACTCTCTTCAAACTGCAGCAGTTTACCCGTTTTCAGGAAATCCTGTTGTACATGGATTGTACCATCCCTGTACAGCCTGGCTCGTAAAATGCACACATCTTGCAGAATTTCACTGCCCAAAATAAGGAGATGGTGGTGCATTTCAGGAGGAGGCCCAGGTCCCACCTGCAGCTGGTAGTATCTGGGTCTACAGCAGGATCACAAGCTGGACTGGTCAGCTAATATAGACTCGGTGTACAAGAAAGGTCAGAGCCAGCTCTACTTACTGAGGAGGCTACAGTCTTTTCAGCGTCTGCCAAAAGCTGCTGGAGATGTGGACAAGTGAGTCTGTTATCTCATCTGCTGTCAAAGATATTTACAGAGAAATGAGGACAAATGATTAACAGCGATTAAGGGGTAATTTTTTTGAGAACAACTTGGTTACTTGGTTAATGTCACATGGTGGATAAATTAATGATGGCCTGGCTTCATGCATAGACTCTGAATTTGTCTCAGTATCTTCTAGTATATTTTATTTACTTCAGCAATTCAGAATGTGGTACGTAGTCTAATTATTTGCTTATACTGAACGCCCCCAGTTCTCAAAGGGGTGAATAAGGGGACACCAGACCCTTTTTTCCCCCACCTAAAGAACTCCTGTTATCATCAATATCATCATTATCATCATCATCATAAGTGGACGACGGCTGAGGTGTTTGCAAATTCTGTGCAAATCCAGCTCCTCCAGCTCCTCTGAGGGTTATTGCATGTTGTACTTTCCTGCAAAACGCACACCTGCTGCCACCGGCCTGTGTAGCATTAACTTTGCAACTGTGTGCACACTGGAGATTATTTTTATCTACTGACAGATCTATGCTCGCACTTGTGTGATTCCTCCTTATGTTTCTGGGATGCAGCATCAGTGATGCTCCTGGAGTCATTTTTGGGGTTTGGGGTCTTTTAACATCCAACCCAGGCGACCCAGCTGGGGTTGGTAAAGTCCCAGCTTGCACCCCGGCACTAACAATCCACGTGTCTACCCTCTTAATTTAGAGCCGCCTTTTGGCTTTTTCTCTGGCTTCGGAGATGAGGCTGCAGTCACTCCCAGCACGAGAGTCTTGCAGAGAGGGCAATGCAAAGAATCCATAGCAGTCCACCTTTATGATATTAATTCATAATCACAAAACACCCCTACCCATCCTGCTTTGACGTCTCCTACTATCAATAGAAAATGTAGCACATTGCCACTGATGAAGTTAAATAACTGAGGTTCAGGAACAGGACCATGCCTCAAACACCCAATTACCCCCACCTGCCTATATAGACTCACCTAACCTCTACTCACCCGTTTGTCTCAATTCTCAAACCCCTCCACCCCGACCCTCTCTGTTCTCTCTTCTCCTTTACGATCTCTTTGCAGGAACCAGGGGGTCAAGGAGCTGATGCTTCCAGAAATATGCCCCCACCCTGAATCTCTCTCCCTGGGTTCCTACGTCCAGTCTTCCAAGGATCATCATCAGTCGCTACTCAGTTCTCTTTTCCTTCCCCTCGACCCTTCGATCTCCTATCTTTCCCTTCTCTTTAACCTGGTCAAATAAGCTTCTTTGAATATCAAGAGGCGCGGTCTTGTTAGTGAACTGTAGTTTAAAGTCCTCAGAGCGGACCCCTGCAGGCATGGGGCTCCAAGCAGTAGCTTGCCTCACTTGTTGCTTTACCTCTGGAGGTCAGGTCAATAATTCAGTTCACTTCAAATGTCTGGGAAGGTTCTCAGTCATCCTAGTCGTGGTATATCCAAAACAACAAGCTGCAACAAGGGTGTACGGACATGTGGATTTTCTTAAAGACATTTCATCCAAGTAGCTTCTTCAGTTCTAAAAGACTGGTGGGGAGTTGGGGTCTAAAAAGGAACATCGGTGGGTGTTGCCGGTCAGAAACTTGCATGACTAGTGTTCGTTGACAACTAGATACTTACCTGTCGTTGGAGGACACAGGTAAAAGTCCATGTTGCTTTCTGAATGATTTCTAATCATTTTATTGTCAACATCAGAGCATCACATGACCTCGAACATACAATACCAGATGACAGAACCCCATCCCTGTGGGTCAATTATTCTTGTTTGGATTTTATATTTTATCTACCCCGTTGTGGATTCGAACCCGTGACCTTGCTGTGAGCGCTCCCTCCCCGCCTGGTTTTGCTGCTCCGCTCCGTCGGTATAATCCAGTTCGGGGTTTCCAAAGGAGCAACGCAGGATCCGAGGACTCCTCATCGGAGCTTCAAGTCAGGGAACTCCGCAACAAGTGGACGAGGAGGGAGACTGTCTTATTGACGCAGCGAAACGGTGAGTGCAGTCTCACAAACTTTTCAGAGAAAAACACAAAATAAAATGTATTTACATCATATATTGTTCAGGTTTCGAAAATATTTCGTTAACGGGTTCAAACACAGCGTCTCGCGGTGATTTATTCTACATGAGAGAAAGTAAATGTGATTTAAAACAAAAATGAAAATATATTTAATATTAAGACTAAGGCATGCTGCAACACCATGTACAACAACACCTTTTATTTATGTTTTATTTTAATAAATATAATTTGCAGTATAGAATAAACACACCCAAACACTGTCGATGCTGGTTCCGACTAATTTCTGTGTCGTACCCCCTCTGTGTTGACTTCAGGTCCCGACTCGGAGAGATGCAAGCCTCGCTGGTAGCCCTCGTCTGCGGTAAGTAGACTGTACACCGAGCGCTTTGAAGATAATCCATGTTTTCTGCTCCATAACAAATCCTCAGAAGCGATTCAGTGAACGGGTATTACCGCCAACAAGTGTCTCCAGGTCACCGGGCTTTCTTTGATTAGTCTCTGGGAAAAATGTGGAGGCTGGTGGTGTGTCCTTGTTCAAGGACTGTAAGAGAATGCTTTGAAAGTTGCGTTTGTTTAAAAGGGAGAATCTGTGAACATCTCACATTACCAGATAATCTTAGTCAAAGTAAATGTTAACTTTGTTTTGTTTTTGTTTTTTTACTTTTGAATGAGGCTTCGCTGTGAAATCCCACTCCTCTTTTACCTACATAATCATCAATATTTAAAATCCTGAATATTAAAAATGTTAAATTAATCTGGCCATCCATGATAAATCTGCAAGTTGTTTGGGAGAATCTGTGAACATCTCACATTACCAGATAATCTTAGTCTGAACTTTTTTTTTGTTGTTGTTTTACTCTTGAATGAGGCTTCTTCCTTTAGTTTAATACTTCTTCTTTTACACATTAACTCTTTTAAAATTTAAAAGGTGAAAGTCTGAGATGGGTGAATAGTCATTGGTAATGGTTTCAGGATCCTGGAACTTCTTCCAGAAGATTGAGAATGCTTTGAAAACCGCATTTTGTTTTTAGGTCTAACAGTTTTTGCTGTGAAATGCCAGTGAAATCCCACTCTTTCACCTACATAATCATCAATATTTAAAATCCTGAATATTAAAAATGTTAGATATTAATCTGGCCATCCTTGTTTGGGAGAGTCTGTGAACACCTCACATTACCAGATAATCTTAGTCAAATTAAATCTTAACTGAACTTTTTTTTTTTTGTTTTACTCTTGAATATGACTTCTTCCTTTAGTTTAATTCTTCTTCTTTTACACTTTAAATGTGGGTTTTAAGTCAAACCAAACTTAGTTTGGTTTTTAAGTCAAACATTTTTTGCAGCGTAATGTCAATTAGATTCTCTTATATTACTCAAACTGAACACAACTGCAGACGTAATCATCCAGATTTAAAATCCTGAATATTAAATATATTTGAAATGAATCTGGACAGCTGTGATGAGTGCAAGCTGTGCACGTTTAGGAGCGGATCTGTAAACGCCTGTAATAAGACCAATTATCATTTAGTGACTACAGAATCTGAAAGTTTCCAAAAGCTCAGTCAGAAACAGTAGCTTGCCCACGCTGGATGTGAGGCCGATGGGAACGTCGGCCCCCACGTCTCCCTGCGTGGAGATAAGATAGCCTAGGTTTCTTTTTTAGGGCCCTCCGGTGCCCTCGGGGCCTCCTAGGTCGCCACTGCCTGTCTGTCTCTCTCTGTGGGTGGTGTCGCTCTGTTTATGGTCCTCCTAAAACTAGCCCAGCTGAATCCGCAAATAGAGGCTCATACCCACTCCATACCTCCAGCTAACAGCAGACCTTTCTGGATGCGTGTGTGTCGAGTACGTGCAAAGTAAATCTAAGAGAAGGATAAACAAACGCACAAATAACACAGTGAAGTTTTAAATCTTATCGACACCTGCAGAACTCCGAGCAGAGAGAGTGTGTCCTCAGTGATCGATCAGTCTGAGTAATGACCCTCAATAAAATGCATCCTAATGCATTGTCCCCTGCAGCTAGGAGACAATGGGCTCATTGCTCCAGTTAAAGTCTATTAGTGCCTGCTGTTATCACCCACAGTGTCACCCTCACTGATTATAGCTGCAGCTCTTTACGGTGGCTAACAAAGCTCAGCGGTAGCAGCAGCGGTAGTAACTTTAAAGGCTCATTTAAGGTACTGCGGGACATAGACACCGTAACCTGCGTACATAGCCTACCCCGGTGCGAGCCATTTATACTTGTGCGCTCATCAGTCTTGCTTGCTCTGTAAACACTAGTCTGGGCAGCGTATTTTTTGGCAGTTGGGTTCATTTTGCGTCACTTTCAACAATGGCGACTGAAACTTTCGCCGAAATTTCGCCGAAGACGAGTCGTACAAATGTTTATATCTCTGAACCTCCTCAGTTAACCTCTCCTCCATGTGTTCCATCTTTATTGACCCAAAACAATCAATTTGAAAATTGTGGAGATGGAGAAGCAGCTGGAAATATTAAATCACAACTCTTGAGGTCTGGGGAGATGCACATCAGGCTACGGCATTAGGGTCTGAGCTGTCGATGTAGCCAAAAGTCTAAACTGGCTCAATGTAAGACTACAAGGTCAGTCTGAATGAGCCCAAGTTCATAAATACAAGAGAAGCTTAATATTTGTTCTTCATATCCACAGAGGTCTTATTAACACAAGTTCAGTGTTAATAAAATCAGACGAGAGGAGTTTTGGATTCAGTTTGAATCTCTCAAGGAGAACCTTCACAGATATTCTTCTTTCTGATTGTGAACGTGCACATGCGACAGGATTTGAGAGAGACGATCCGATACTGATCTTCTATTATTCTGAACGGCTGAACTGAGTCTTGACCCGTTCTTAAACAAATTTATGGAATATTTCTTCTTCTCATTTGTATTCTCCTTGATCCCTTGTGCACTGTGTGACTGGATTCAGTCCAATAAATATTTCTGTCAAAGTTAATGTAGTGTGGAGAGGGTAGCTCGTACCTTGCGTTCTCTGGCCATCCAACGCTGCCATAAACTCCCTAACCCTCTCTGGAATATTTTTGTCCGTGACACTGTCTCCAGGAAACATTTCTCTTCTTTTAAACGCACCGTTCAGTGTTTGTTGTTGTTGTTTCGGTGCAGCCTTTACCTGAGTGTTGTTCTTATATTTCTGTAAGTTGTGAATCATGTTGGTAGCATTGAATAACGATCTCCTACTACCACCTCGCCAAACGTCCACATTGCATATTTTACAAATTTCTGTTTGACTGACTTCCAGAGTTTCCAGAGTTTCCAGAGTACAGTTCTTTTACACACCATTATTTTATGTCACGTGATTTTAGTTCTTCTCTTTGACTTGGCAGTGTTGATGGCAGCCAATCACCTCTTAAGACAGAAGAAGAAGAAGTAGTCAGTTTTTTGGCAGCTCTAAAGCTATCCAGCCACTATTAAAACAGAAGAGACAGGGACAGGGATTTGCTTTATGGCAGACCTCAAACAAACACCTACAAAACACCGGGCTTGGCTGAAGACTGATAGTGATCAGATCATTTAAAAAATGCCTGGTTTAGCCCTGAAACCGATCGGGACATTGCTAGTTATCATGCCAAATCAGAGAAGATGGTGAAACAACTTTCTGCATCTCTGCTGTAGTTTGCAGTGAGGAATCCAAAGCAAAAGATTAAGTGAGCTTGGATAAAGAAGTGGCTGATGAGGCAGGGTTAATGAGGCCTGTTCCTTGGTCGGAGCTGAAATTAATGAAATAAAAAGCATTTATTGTGTCTAAAATGTAGTACCCATCACAGAACGAATACGAGCATACATAAAATTCTCTACAAAACTTTGCAACACAGACTGAGACCGTAAGAGATGAGGCTGCACAGAATACTAAATATTATAGTGAGTTTTATAGCTGTTGAGTGTGTTTATTAAGGCAGTGCATGGCTTTGGGAAAGTGGGATTTTAACTACCAACAAGTTAGCCTCGAGGGCTAGAATACAACACCGTCCGCTGATCCTTGTCCTCGTAGTCTTGCTTCTCTCACTGTGTCTTTTGCAAAATTTAAATCTTGGGCAGTAAACACGTCTGATGTTATAAATCTGTTTGGGGGATTTAAGGTCAGATCTGTAAACACCTTCCCTCCTCTTTCACAGTCTCTCAGAGCTAAAAAACAAAAAAACAGAAGTATAAAACAACTTCTAGACTGAGCGGTGGGGCGTAAGGATGGATAAAGAAGTGTCTGTGTAGTAAACCAGCTACCAAGAGACAGAGGGAGAGAGAGATGGGATCAGCCGAATGGAACAGAGAAGAAGAAGTGTGTTTACAAACCTCCCGCGCTGTCATTACGGAGACAAGCAGCCGTCCGTTCAGACTCCCGACGCCTCTGAGGACAAGCTGCAGAGGTCAAGGGTCACTTCCAAGCCCCCGGGTCAGAGTTGGGGTTAATTGGCGTGTGTTCAAATGAATGTCGCTGTCATTATGTGTGTGTGATGATGAGAATAAGAGAGAGAGAGAGAGAGACACAGGGAGAGACTGAAAGGCAAAAGACAAAAGAGTCAGCGGTGCCTCCACTTCTTTGCTCTTGTTTCTTTACCAATCTATTTCTGTTCTCCTGCTCTGGGAGCGAGGTAGACGTTGCGGGAAGCTGGCGGTGCGTGCAAATCTCCTCTTACCTGTTGACATTTTAGGATTTCTATTAAGTGTAAGTGAAGGAGGAGCTGACTCATCGAGAGTCTGTAGGAAGGAAAGGAGAGGAAGCAGAAACTTTACTTGTCGTGACGCAAAGCAAATCCTTTCAAATTCACCTTTCATGCAGGTTTGTGTGTATAGGAATGGAGCTTTGTTGAGCTTNGCATTAAGAGCTGGTTAGTCAGTGGGAGTGAGAGAGTGTGTCCCCGAAGCCTTTGTAAGCGGCAGCCTCCGGAAATGTGCGGATGCCAGAACAATGGTGCAGTAAAGCCTAATAACCACCAGCACTAGAAACAGAGAGAGAGAGGGAGAGAGAGGGAGGCTGAAAAAAATAGAGGGGGTTAGAAAGGGCTGGGACAAAGAGAAAGAGAGGGAGAGAGAGAGACTTTAGGCAAAGGGGTGGGAGGGGACAGGTTTGTTCATTTGAAAAGACGGTGAGATCGGTTTCCCCGTCCCGTTGTTGGCAGGAGCTTTTCTGGATGAAAAGAGGAGGTGGAGATGAAAGAAGAAGAGGAGGGGGGAGGATGAAGTGGCAGGGAGGAGGCGTAGGAAATGGAGCTGGTCTCATTAAAGTCAATGCAGGGGGAGGGAGGAAGGAGGAGGGGGGGGCTGGTAAAGTAGTGAATATGAGCTGCAGAGCTGCTTGTAGTGAGCAGGTGAGCAGGTGGGAAGAAGTGTGGACCTTGGGAGCAGTTTCCAGTTTTAATTCTCTGATGACGTCACTAATAGAAACACAGTAGAAAGTAATGAAATCTATATTCTTGACCTGAATACATACGCTGAGATCAGACAGCTCATGTGCTACATACTGTGAGTTGCAGATATGTATAGCCTGTATGAAAACAGGCAGCACCTCAGCACCACCAATAGCATTTAACAGTACTCCACAGCGCGTAGACTGCAGCTAAAGGTCAAATAGTTGATGTTCAGCCTCCTTCTCTCTGTTACCACAGGACGTTTGGTGAAGTTGTTAACTGACTGCTGTCCAGAGGATTTGCTAGCGTTAGCGTTAGCCTTTTCAGATGCACTGCAGTAGTACTTCAGTTGTATTTCAGGACTGACATCTTTCATCTTTAGTGAAGTATTTCCACACATTTGATGAACCGCTGCTAGTTTGCTGCAACGACGCACTGGGCTCCTCACCTGTCTTCTAGGAGGTGTCCATGTTGTTACTAGTCGACGTGATGCTTAAAGTGCCACGGCACAGCAGTGAAGTCGACTAGTCTGTACAACGGTCTGAAGGTGCCACGTTCATCTGTACAAACAACGCTGTGAAAGTATAAACACCACAGGAAGCTCTGTCTCCTAGAGATGAATTTACTTCGGTAGGAGAAGGTCAGATCAATCCCTGTTTTACATCAACAGCTGAGCTCAATTTCGGCTTCATCCCTTTAACACTCCGGAGTTCTTGTGTTCACAGAGAGGCTGCTGGCATAGAGAGGATGTTTATCGTCTCAGTCATTAGATGATTGGGCATGCAAGCTGTGGGAGATAGAGAACATCATTGGGATGTGTAACTGTAGAAGCTGCAGTTTTCAGTGGGAAATGTTCAATGAAATGGAAATATGTGTTGGAGATGAAATGGTTTTATATTACTACAGATTGTAGGTTTTGTTTTGTTTTGTTCAGTGTTTTTACCTTGTGGGTACAGTAAAAGTACCCACAAGTAAAAGTTTTTGATTTCCAGACACGCACTACTTGCAGTAGATCTAAGAAGATTAACTCTGACACTAAAACGCTGTAGTAAATAAACCCACAAAGGCAGAGCGTAGAGGAGACTGTGTTTTATTACTGTGTTTATCCCAGCAGGATGCAGCCTGACACAGGCACAGACACAAAGACGCTTTAGGAACAACTAAAAAAAAACCCATGAAGAACAGCACAAGGTGTTGACCTGGCCTCCAAAATCACTAGATCCAAAACTGATCAAGTATCTGTGGGATGATCCACAGAGGATCCTCCCCAGAGAGAAATATAGATGTGTTTTTATGCATTTTTGATCTTGGATTTGTTTCCTATTTATTGCTACAAGCCACAGACCCAGACTAATAACGGGTTAATAAAAGTTGGTGTTGTGTGGCTTGTTAAAAACTACTCTCAGACGCATCCACACCTCTAATTATCTAATAGCAGACACAGTCACAGTGTGATACTGCAGCGTGCTATGATAAGAAGGATGGATAAGGGAAGGAAGAAACAGAGGATGTATCCAGAGACAAAGGAAAGAGAGAATACAGGGAAAAATGCATTTAGCGTTTAGTTTATTGTGCATATTTCTTATGATTATTTTGGAGTTAAACTTGCTATGATAGACAGCGATGGCTTAGCTACAGTGGGTTTTGGTTTCATGTCGTACTCCTGTAATTACACACTCCCAGACAAAAGGTCTAGTAAAGTCTCTTGTAAACCTGGGCCAGCTGTCTCAGATCTGTGTTCCAGGTCAGTGAGTATGAGTGACGCTGACATGAGAATTTCTAAAACGTGTGCGGTGGGTCAGTGTCTTGTCGGTGCATGTTTTGATAGGCCTGACTTTTAGGGGCTAATGCTGATTTTGGTGGTCTGCGACACACATCTGGTCGGCACACGTAAGTGAGGTCAGGCTTGGGTCTGGCTCAGGGACAAAAAAGAAGCTCCACTCTGTTCTGGGCTCTTTAAAACGACAACATTTTCAGTTTAATACGAGGAAATCTCTGTGTTGAAGGAACATGCCAGTGGTTGTGAATGTTTGAGAGGATGCATGTGTCTGATAGATGACTTTTACATGACTTCATGATGACTTCTTTACATTTGCCTGAATCATTTTGAGCTGTCACGCCATGTCAGGCCAAGGCAAATATATGATGAATGCAGTCCAAACGTACGGTAAATGACCCGCGGAGACATGCTACATGCAGATACATAACTTCCCGGTGTTTTTCATATACAAACGACTTTAGATTACACATTTTTAAGTCAGTTGTTGATGTTTAATCAGGTTCTTAGCAAGGCCTATTTGATGACCAATTTATAAAATACAGATTACAATACTGCCCTCCAAACCATTAGGTTAAGCAGGCTTTCACACAGAGTTTAATAGCAAAACATAATGAGGCCCAGGACGAAACCAGGGGGTACACCACAAGAAATATTTCAGACTCTCTGCTTTACTTATACATATATATTTTTGTACTAATTGCCACATCACTAGTGGTATTAAAAAAATGTTTAGAAGAATTGACTAAAATCAAAATTACATTATGCCCCTCTGCACCAGATGACTTTTACATGACTTTATGATGACTTCTTTACACTTTCCTGAATCAGTTTCAAAATAAGTAAGATATGTGCACAAAACTAATTAATTCCTGAGATCTGTGGTATTTCCGCAACAATTTACTAGTTTTCCTGCACATGGCTTTGCTTTTGTGCAGCTCTGATGGTGCTCTCAAGGCCGTAGCTTCTGTCAGGTTTTGGGCCTCCTCATCACACGTGGGCTAATCATATGTGAAAGCTTTAATTGTTATGTAACCTAGGTGCCATATTAGTAGGGTTTGAATATGGCATCTGGCGTCTAACTGATGGACAAGAACAGCACAGAGAGCCAACCAGACCATATATGGATTTGTTATTCTTTTTTTAAAAATGTACAGGAGATTAGGAGCGGACATGACTGTGACAAGTGATGGATGAAAATGGATTCTGCCGTTGGGTTTAAGGTCTATGTCTAGACACAGTTATTATCAGGAGGAAGGGTAAACCTGGTACAGGAAGAGAAGGTGCTGCATTTTTTGGCAATGTCCCATATGTTAGTGAAGCACCCAACACTATAAGAACTAATGCGCGACACCATGAGATCAGTCTGAACTCGCATGGCTCCCAGAATCAACGTTTTTCTCTTTTTGAAGAATAAACTGTGCCCACATGAAACTTTGACCTTCTCCAGTGATTCTTTTGACTGTGAAGATACTCCAGATACCAAGAACCTAGATTACGTATTGAAGTAAAGAGGGACAGACCATTTCTTGGCCTGGCCCTGCGCCTCACCCTTTTCTTTGATCAGATATTTAACGCCTGTAGGAGCAGATGCAGGAAATGTCTTGTATTTTAAAAAGAATCTGATCTGAATCAGTTCTGGATCTTTTATTTTCGCGGTTCAAGTGCGATACAAGAAGTTATAAGTGATATATCACCATTGGATCCAGTTATAATCCATTTAACTGCCTGGTCATTTTGTCCTCGACATAAAGAAAGAACAGTTTTTTAATCTTGTCGTCTGACCAAGTCTTGCAGCGTTACCCAAATATTGCAGAACAGCTCTTACTTGTACATATGACCTCAGATTATGACTTATGGAAGTATGCTTTAATCGTGTGCACGACTGCGTGCGTTCAACTTTTAAATTCCTAACAGATTAGTCGTCTAATAAATCAGAGAGAATGTCCATACCGAGGTGAAGGGTTTGAAATATACATGCAGTATATCATTTTAAATTAAATAAAATCGCCGTCAAGTTGAATAATGAGACACGTAGGATCCAATTTTATTCTCTGCTTATATTTTGTCTGTCTTATTTAGAAAAATTAGTCTCATAATGGTCTGTGATCCAAAAGTGAGATTCACGAAAGCCTACAACAATGTGTGTGTGAATTTGGGTGGTCACAAATGTGCAGTTTGATTTCTCAGTTTCCCGCTGACACATAAACCCACATTGCTCTGTAAACACACTTGGGGATCGTGGAGCAACCATTTTGAGACTATTTTCTCTCCATAAGTCAAGAGGTTTTGGAGAGTTTAATAGGAACAGACAAAATAGACACAGACAAGATAGACGAGATTCAGAGATATCGCAACAAAACTGGATCCTACGTGTCTCATTATTCAATTTGATTGCAATTCAGTTCAATTTCAGATTATATAATGCATGTATATTTCAAACACTTCACCCCAGTTGCCACACTTAACGTATGTGCTTGACATATTTTCAGTTAAGATTTTGTTGTTTTCAAGCCTAATCTGAGAATTAATTAACGTATATGCGGAAATGAAGATCACTTTTATGGATTTCATGAAATTGGCATCGTTCAAGCGTTTGCTAATTTGCTAAATTTGGAAACCGAAGGAGATTAATGCACCCAAAAATTGGTTCTTCATCCAGTCTCATCTAAGCCGTCACAGATTCCTGGGGAGAGGATTTACAAGCATTGTTTGATTGATTGTTTTAACCCTTCTCGTTCTCTCCTCTCTCAAGGGACACATAAGGTCATCATCAGTTCAAGCCTAATATTTTAAAACATGTAAAACTCCCCCGTGTATTCTAAATATACTCAAGCATGCGATGCTCAGCCACACAAAGTTTACCCTCTTTCACATCTGGCAGTTTTATCATTTAATCATAAGACACACCACAGTAAGCTTATTACGCTCACTCAGAGCGGTGCACAAACAGTTCCTGTGTGTGCAAAAACAGAGGCACGAGTATTTGTAATTGCGTACAGTATTCACGCACACATGCAAACACGCCGAATAATTTCCCTCAAAGTCCCGCGTGTGCTGTAGTTTTCTCTGAGCTTTTCCGCTAAGTGCCGCCAGATTGTCTCCATCAGATGCTCTGATTAGCACGTACAGCAAACAGGACGGCTCTCTGCTCGGCGCTCCATGCTTCCCCCGAGCAGCTGTTGAGCGCCAGGGCAAACACACACCGTCGTAATCACTAACCGAAACCTCGCTCTCTTGGGCTGAGTAACCGGTGGACGGGCCAGCTAGCTGACCGACAGGCTGCACCCAACATCTGCTGGCCATGTGTGCCTCTTATTTGGTGGATTCGTTGAGCTCCGGGCACCATGGCAGGGAATTTGTGGGCAGTAGTAGGTAGACTTTAGGGGAGAATTTTATAGATATGATCATCGTAATCATCTAAGTCCCACAGCACTTTGTTGGTTTTATGTGCTGGGCCTGCAGGAGTGCTTAATTTGTAGCACAGACTTCACCATATCGCACCATTAGCAGCATTTAAGGATATTTTCCTAAGGGGAGTTAAGGAATAAGAGTTTTTTGTTGTTCCCCTAGAAATCCTGATTAGCCAGTTTTCAAAAAATGATCTGAGGATACAAACACTGCCACCTGATCATAACCCTGCATTATGGCTGCTTCTTTACTTGATTGTAAACCATCAGTAGCTGCAGATGTGAGGATGAAGGCTTGCAGGACAGGAAGTGAATAAGCTTCACATGTCTCTGTAGTTCTGAGATACATTCTTTAAGCTCCACTCTACCCTGTCCACCTGTTGCTGGTGGCGGTGCCCTGTTCCATATTTTCTCCCCAGCATGTAGTGATTCAGACATCTCCAGTATGGGACAGGAATGCGAATGTGTCGTCCAGTCCGACCAGCTGCTTCCCTGCGTCACGCCTTGTTAATCTAACAGTGTGTGTAATGGTCAGAGTCTGGCCTCGCTCACTGAAACCCTCTGTCTGTTAGACAGCCAAGCTCAGAAACAGCTGAGAGAAAGAAGGCTCAGAGACCATGTCAGGCCAAGACAAATATATGATGAATGCAGTCCAAACATACGGTAAATGACCCGCGGAGACATGCTACATGCAGATACATAACTTCCCGGTGTTTTTCATATACAAACGACTTTCAATTACACATTTTTAAGTCAGTTGTTGATGTTTAATCAGGCTCTTAGCAATGCCCATTTGATGACTAATTTATAAAATACAGATTACAATACTGCCCTCTAAACCATTAGGTTAAGCAAGCTTTCACACAGAGTTTAATAGCAAAACATAACGGGGCCCAGGATGAAACCAGGGGGTACACCACAAGAAATATTTCAGATCTCTCTGCTTTGCGTATACATACATATTTTTGTACTAATTGCCACATCACTAGTGGTATTAAAAAAAGTATTTAGAAGAAGAATTGTCTAAAATCAAAATTACACTATGCCCCTCTGCATCACAAGTGTCTTCGTCAAACTGGTTGGCTTTGTTTAACCAGCTGCAGAAGCTCTCTGTTTTTTCATCTGTTAGCATTTTTACCATTATAGCAAAGACAAATTGATATTTTTAACAAATGACAGGAATTAGCCCTTAAATTATGCACTGCCCGGGAATTGAACCCAGATCACAAGAATGGGAATCTTGTATGATACCACTACACCAGCAGTGCCTATAGGATGTGGTCTCGTCTGGGTGGTAAAAAAAACATCAGTTAATAATCTCATGAGCAATCTTGTGGTTTATGATTAAGAGAGGTACAGTGCAGAAATCAAGATGTGTGTTATAGTTGTCCTAATTGTCAGCTTTGACACAGATTAATAACGAAACATAATGGGGCCCAGGATGAAACCAGGGGGCACACCACAAGAAATATTACAGAAATCACTGCCCAATGTGGGGCTCGCTTCATTTTCTAAAGTGGAACATGACTTTATGTCCCTCTGCGCTGGGACTGGTCTTGCAGGAGCAGTGCAAGTGTCTTAGTCAGGTTGGTACATGGGGCTTAATTTGTCTAACCAGTCACTTTTAGTTATATCTTAGCATTTCGAGTGTAATTTATAGAAGTAAAGCATCTATTTTTGTAACTCTGATGTTGGTCTCTACTTTATGTTGTGACCCTTGAGCCAGGTCGTAACATAAATAGTTTGTCTTTCATTTGTTGACTCCCTATGGGGAATTTCTTTGTACTCCCACTTGTGCTGCACCTTGGGAGTAGTTTAGGGCGCTTAAGAACTGCGTCTCCAACTACTGTAGAAAAAGTCAGTGCTATAATGAGCCGTGGGAATCAGACCATAATCTATGCACTGCCTGGGAATCGAACCCAGATCACAAGAATGGGACTCTTGTATGATACCACTACACCAGCAGTGCTGGTAATGGTGGGTAGGTCGGAAAGATCAGTGAACAGTCTATTAAGGGAGGATGAAAATTGAGATGAAGGCAGACAGCAGACCAGAGTGGGAGTCACATGTGACGAGGGAGGTGCAGTGAACATTAGTAGAAAAGACAATATGGGAGCCTAAGAATAATAAAGTGGCGAGGAGGGAGAGGAGAACAGCTGGATGTTTGGCTGTGGGAGTTGACCATCCATCAGCTAAGTGCAGAGCAAAGAGAGGACGGCGACGTGCAAACACAGAGAATGTAAACTAATTAGCCTGGAGGAGTTAAAAATAAAAGGCTGTTGACTTTTATCTGCCCAGGTCTTAAAGTAGCCGACTGATGAAGGGTGCTAAACATATCTGTGGCTGAGGCCAGGTATGCAACTCATTGTAAATTGATGCTAATCTTGTCTGGATCTGACCATGCTGTCATTTGAATATTCTCGTATTCTTTTTTCTCTTAGCCTCTCATCCCTACTTCCGTCTGAGCAAATATGCATGTGTGGAGTCCATGTGTGCCTTCTTGTCAGACTGTTTGTTTGTTTGTCTTGTCTTTTACTGCATGGTCCACACCGGTGGATGTCACAGCAAACTGTCTCTCTCTAGGAATGTGCCACGCCGATGTCACATCCCACTCCCCTCCATCTCAACACAAACATAGAATTGAGGGATGTAATAAATCTGTGGGGTTAGATGGGTGGAGATGGGTGAGAAACTATTGAGAAACAGATTGTGCGTTGTTACTCGGCAGTGTTTAGACACTATTAGCATTAAAGTGCAGCTAAATAGGCAAATTAGCTGCTGCTGTAGCACCAATTTATAGGTGAAACTGCATGCAAACAATGTGTAGGTCATAGAGAATTAGCTTATTGATACAGGGACCATGTAGGAGGTATTATCACAGTCAGAAGTTCATGATATCTGATTGTCCCAGCTTTGCTGCTTGGTGTTTGCTGCACCACATTCAGCACTTCAATTCATTACATTTCCCTGGGTGAAACATTTTCTATGATTTGTCTCCCAGCTGCAGATATTGGACCAGAAACCATCTGTCCCATGTTTTAACCATGCAAAATGCTTTTTTTGTGAATTGTCACATGCTGGAAGATGTACTGCACTCTCTGTTTTACAGAGACTGGTCAAAGTCAGGGGTGAAGGCAGGGATTAAAAGATGAGCTCACCTGGGGGTGAAGAGGTCGGGCATGGAATTCATCTGCAAGAACTAAACTTGGATATCCTGCAGACTGTACCGTGTACTCTGCATCACTGCCTCTGACAGTTAAAGCATTGCCTCATGTGGAAGACCTTTCACTCAGACTCAGATTTCACTGCCCTTCGGTGTGCGCACAATGATATCATGTCTTTCTGTGGGCTGAGAATAGATAATAGTTAATAACAGCAGGTCATTTGTTATCCTGCATAGCACGACTGTCTTCAGTATGAAATAAAGGTGGAAAATTGGTCTCTAGACTGTTACCCTATCCCACAGACCAGGCAGCAGCAACACCATAGCCTCATTCTCTCTTCTACATTTTGTTTTGCCTCCCCATTTCTGGCTACAGAAGAAAGAAATAGAACAAGATGAAAGAAAGAAACTCGAGTCAACCACAATACATGCTCAGATTTTCACGGGATCAGATTGTCTTTGCACCCACTGTTGGCGGCCTGTTGTGTATTGTTGTTGTTAGCTAACAAGGACAGAGTATTTAAAAGACTCTCAGTACTAATGAACAGACGTCACTCATGATGCTTTTTCCTTTTCAGATGATCATTTATAATGTGGTTGTGTGTTTTCTTTTGAGTCAATGAACGCAAGAGCAACCCTGTTGAGTAGGAGGTCTTTAATGCGACCCAGGACTCATTGTGTGTTCACTCTGCCAAAGGAATGCAAGTAGAGTTACTTAGTCCAAGTTGATCCGGTAGTGACAGGCAGAAGAACCAACCGATAAAGATGGAAGACATTAAATAAATCTATGATGGATTAATCCATGTTAACGCGTTCATTTTGACAGCCCTAATAATAACCTATAAAATACCAACAACTCCAAATGTTTCCCTTTGCTTAAGAGCAATTACGTACAAGTACATTATCAAACTGTTTACATTTATTTAACTGTCCTTTTACAAAACATTTTATGCAAACAACCCGAAGTGTCTTATGAAAATAAGTGCGTTTTCGGGACATTGCTGCCACCTGCTGTTTAGTTGTGGTATTGCATTATGTCCGCAACTGTCTAAACCAGGGCTGCACATTGTGTCGATCGCGATCGACTGGTAGATCGCGAAGGTAGTGCGGGTAGATCGCGTGCCATTGAAAAAAATATATTTTAGATGTTAGTCTAAAACATTTATCTGTTGCACCTCCAAAAACAAACAGCAAGACAAACATTCATCTTTATTTATTTTTACTTTATATTTGCAATGTGCCCTCAGTTCAGCGGCACACATCCACAGTCACGCACAACTTCAACTCAAGACTACCGTCTTTCTTAAAGAGACAGCACCAGTTTTTCTTGATAAAAATAAAAACAAAGATGGATAGAGCTTTTAAAACTGTAGCAACAATTAATATGTTATATATATATCCTAAGTATATATATATATATATATATATATATATATATACACACACGGGTAGATCACTTTGACTTGGTCATTGTAAAAGGAGCTCGCAAGCCAGAAAAGTGTTGGCATCTCTGGTGTAAACATCCTAAAACCCCTAGTGGACAAATCAGGAACAGCAAATACTTTTATTGAACATTTGCAGTTAATGTCTTCTGTGTGATTTTTGCACTTTTGCAAATTCATCCTGTGGGCCCTTACGCGTACACCCCTGATCTAGGTGGTTGTGGCTTCAATGCTGATCACTGCCAGGCATAAATTCACCCGTTAAACATTTATGAAAGAGACTAAAATGTGTCATTTAGCGCTGCATGTAATTTGTTAGACACTGAGCAGACTGAGCTGATGTCAGCTCCACTCATGCTGCAAGCAGAGGTGTGGATCAGCCTATTTTCCCCCCAAACTAACACAGACAGAAAACACACAGAGATAAAAGACGACAGAAACCCAGTGATTATACGACCCATCAGATGTCTGCTTCACCCCACCACCTTCCCTGCTCTGTCTCTCTCTTCCTCTCAGACACAGACACAGACACATGAACCTTTAGATCGTGCCAGCGGTTGCCAAAACAGATATCAAATGGCGTCTGGTTGGATCTTCTGGTTGTCTGCACAAAGGCTCTGCACTGTGTCCGTCAGGCTGCTCTTTCTCTTTCACCCGTCAAATCACGCATCTCCCCCTCTGTGTGTTTCCTCTCTCCCCCCATAACTGTTAAACAGCTTGTACTCTGTAATAGTTTGTGTCGTTTGTGTTGCCCCAGTGCAGAAACAGGGAAGGTGTGTTTGTATAGCTGCACAGGTGCGTGTTATTGTGGCTACGGCACGTCAGCCTCATCAGCTTAATGCTCACTTGGCTGGCACCGACCTGAGACTTGTCCGAGCGCCAGACAAACCCAGGTTTCCTCCAGTGTGTGTGTGTCAAGATAATGTGTGTGTGAGAAATCCTCCTCTGCACCGTTCCCAGCAGGCCTCATATCTACAGCTGGCCCCAATGGCAGCGTCAGGCTGTGATAGAGGACTGTGTCTTGTCCACCTCAGTCAGTCAGTGAAGCATCCAGGCTCTGACAGGTACAGCAGCCAGTCAGTCTCCCTTTATGTGCTGTCTGCATTAAACAGTCATATAGTGTCACTATTGTGCAGTAGGGGGTTGATTTTTTAAAAGTAAACTGTTAAGTGTTGACGTCATTTATAAAAACCCAGTAAAAAGTAATGAAATCTATATTCTTGACCTGAATACATACGCTGGGAACAGACAGCTCATGTGCCACATACTGTGAGCTGCAGATATGAATAGCCTGTATAAAAACATGCAGCACCTCAGCAGCATCAGTAGCATTTAATAGTACTCCACAGCATTATGTTATTTCTCTGCAGCAAAAGGTCTAATAACTTTATCAAATAGTTGATGTTCAGTCTCCTTCTTTTTGTTACCACAGGATTTTTGGTGAAGTTGTTAACTGACTGCTGTCCAGAGGATTTGGACTAGGGTGACCACCTGCTAATAAGCCCAAGGGGGGACAAGGTGTATGTTTCCGAGGGACAATGTGGGACACTGCCTGGCGCGGCGGTGCCCCCACCCCACGGGCAGACTCACTGATAGTGGTTTACCCATTTCTAGCACATACCACCTTACATGGTATATTAATAATGCCCTATTACCCTAAACATGCGTAATTGCTGATGTATGCTCATGAATAGGGCAACCAATGTGTATATTTTTTTCTAAATAAAGATTCATAATATTTTGAACAATTAATGAGTTGACAGATGCATTTCCACTTACGTTTTACTTAAGCTATTTAATTTTATTTATTTTTCATTACAATTTATTCACTTTAAATAAATTATAATATGAAAT
>JASGAT010380383.1:0-21124 GCA_030220025.1 Chelon auratus
AAGCACAACAAATGCTCTGTGGATCTGTACATACTGTACTAAACTGGCATAAATTAAGCCTCGGGCAAACTGAAATGTTTTGTTTTTGTGCACCTGCAAAGGGATTTTAAATGCAACAGCTTCACTGGTGCCACACTGAACAATATGCTAAAGATCAGAAAAACTTACCCAAGGTTTGCTGTGTCATGTACACGATGATGCGAATATCAGCTTTCAGTTCAAACTGGATCAGGCCTTGGTCCAGCGCAGTGACAAATATATCAGATATCTGTGTTAGGTATTTAACAGAAGCACAAAAAAAACGCCATGAGATATTAAAATTTCATAATGCTCTTATTATTTCACAGCACAATTTATATCTAGCACCTAAAAGAACAGTTTAACAAGCTGGGAGTGTGCTCATTTGCTCCTTTGCAGGGAGTTTAAAGAAAAGTTTTAATGTGGCCGTCTGAGTGTGGAGCTAAAGCTGGCAAGAAACTGGCTTAGCTTAGCATAATGACAGGCTGCAAGATGGAAGCACTCTTCGCCTTGCTCTCGCCAAATTGAAGTTGAAAAATTCACCTGCCAATTTCTGTGTATCTCCTTATAAAACCACACATTTTGGTTTGGATACTGAGGTGCAGCTCTTTAGCGAGCTCTAAAGCTCTAATTCATCTACTGCTTGGCATAAAAAGGCAAATAAAGAAATATTTCCTGTAAGCATATTTTGCCTTGTTGGCCTTTTTATGTTGCAGATGCTATTAAAACCATAATCAATACATTGAATAATTTACTAATTGGCCAGCAACCTTCAAAACCTCTTTATTAGCTTATCATGTCAGATTTTATCATGTGTTATAGATCAGTAGCAGGAAACATCTGTCCATAATTTAATGCCTCTTACCGTCTCTAGAGCCTCCTCACTCCCTGTCCTGTGCTCACTTGGTGCGTGCTCATCAGGCAGGATGAAGAGCTCTGCTGTAGTTGGAAGTCCCGGGTACAGAGACACGAGCAGCTGATCTTCAGGAACCCCAGACACCTACGGAAACAGGACAACCTTCAACTTTGAAGCCCAGATCATAAAAACCAACCCCTGGCTAACATTTAGACGTCAGTTTCAGCTGAATTTCACACTATATAACTGTGTCGGAGTACTGTCAACACAGAGGAACTAAAAAAAATAAATAAATAAAACATCACGACTGCTGTGTCATTATTGAGCAAAGGCATAAAATAGTAATGATCCTGAAAGCTACTGCTGATGTTGGCTCCAGGATAGATCTCGCGGGACTCGATGTACCTGCGACAAAGCTGTCCGCACCACACGGCCTATGTCCTCCCTCCATTCGGGGATGTCGGGATTGTGCTCATCAAGCGCTGGTGAAAACGACAACAGCAGCGACCTGAAGAACTCTGGAGAAAAGGTGAAGTGATGTCTGTTAGAATATGAACGCTCCTTCTGGTTTAGTTTTTGATTAATCTGATGTGCAGTTTTGTCCTTTTTCATTTGGCAACACACGCCTTGAAGTTAATTGCTCCTTGAGATATCGTGTTCGCATACCGTGACATTTTATTCATTAGGTAAGTCCACGTTGACATGAACGTGGCTCAGCTTGCGGTGCTGACCGAGAGCCATCACACTTTCCCCGAGATAGCATATTGCATATTCATGTTAACGTGCATCTCGCCAATTAAAGCGCTTTGAAGACTGTCTCCCCCACTCACCTTTAACTGTTATAACTTTTGAATCCTGCATTACAGTGCTCCCAGAAGCAACCTGGACCGTGACCTTGTTTTTTCCCTCTCTCTGAAACGTGTGCGAGATGCTCCCTTCCAAGGTTATAATGGGCTGGATTTCAAAAGAGAAAACACAGAGTAACTGCATAAGAAAAGCTGCATCCTCTCAGGCGAACGTGGAAAGCCACATACATGCAGCCCGTGACAAACTGTATAATGAGAGGGTGCTGCACCGAACACAATCAACGTGATAAATAAATGCGGCCAGTCAACCGAGCTGGATCCTCCAGGAAGACACAAGGCAGTTACGTGCAGTCACATTTTACATGATTTGTGAGAAGGCACTGTGGATTTATGCTTTTGGACTGTAAACAACCACACAAGGACATCAAGCGGGGGACTGGTAGAATGGAAAATGTGGCAGTAAACAGGATAAAATGTGTGTGTGTGTGTGTGTGTGTGTGTAGAAGAAGAGTGGGAGGGGTTGGCGGAGGCGGACAAGCTTCTGACCTCAGAGCTGTTGTCAAACCACCAGAAGAAGGTCAGAGTTCTGGTGTGGCTCGGCCAAACCACCGCAGTCAGATTAGCCTCCTTCCCCTTGATGGTCACAATGGGAGCCGAGAGATATACACGCTCCACTGGACCTGAGGCAACGACACATACGCCAGCACATTTTGTTATATGTATTAAATAAATGCACGCAGCAGAGTATTATTGTTGATGTGCATTTAGCTCCAGGTGTGTGCTTTTGCATTTTTCCAAGGCTAAAATACATGAAAGTAACACAACCATGACTGGAATGAAATTCAGCAGAGAGGGAACGTGACTATCCATGAAAGAGAAGAGGTTCATGCTCCATGAACAGCCGCGGGAATCTGTAATGATGTTTCATATTCACATACTGGTGATGTGTAAAAACAGTGTGCTGCTGTCAGATCCTTGGCTGTTTTCTGCCGAGGCTGTCACTCGGTAAATCCCGGTCGTTCGGTAGATGTGCTTGATGCCGTCATCAGTCCTGCTCAGGTTAGAGTACGTGATCTTGATGCCGTCCCCGAAGTCTAGCTGGATGCTGGTCCTCTGCGAGTCTCCCTGTGGACACATGACACAGCATCCGTCATCGCGGCTCAGGTCAGGAGGCTCCAGGTGGACCACACACACAAGCGGCGAAAGCTCAGCCCAGTGCTTAAGTGCTGCGGCTGAGACGTCCTATAAGCTGTGTCACAAACACTTGGTGGGTGAATATAAATGGAACAAGACAGAAATTCAACTGAGAAAACCAGAGGAAAAGTGAAAAGAGCGCTGCGGAGGCAAAAGAGGTCATGAAAGTGCCCCGAAGTATAAAGGATGGGTTTGCATAGAATCCAGCGACGTTTGACAAATAAAAAAAAACAAACCAAATTAACAAAAACTTATCTACCGTTCACGGCCACTTTATTGTGTAGTGCTATGGCTGAATTTAATTGTTTGTGCAACGTCAATGTCACGTTTTCTGTCATGGTGTAGTTTCTTGCGTTTTCTGTTTATTGTATTTTGTTAAGTTCTTGTTTTTTTCATGGTCATGGTTAGTGTTTAGTTTTTCTGTTCTGTTTCCTGTTTTATTTTATGTTCTGGACTTCCTGTTTTTGTTAATCCATGTCTCCATGTTTCCTTTTGATTAGCTCATTGGTTTCACCTTGTCTCTTGATTTTCTTCGCCTGTGTCTCGTCACCCCTCTGTCCCTCGTCACCCCTCTGTCCCTCGTGTGTGTGTATATATATATATATATATCTATATATATATAGATATATATATACATAGCCCTGCCTTCCCCTTTGTTCCCTGTCGCGTCATACTGTTTGTCCGCCATGTCCATGTCTGTCATGCCATAGTTTGTTCATGTTTGCCAGGTGTGCCATGCCATAGTTGTAGCATTGATAGTGTTTAGATTTTTTGTTTGTCCTTGGATTTCCTGCCACGTCAGCAGCGACCTTAGGTTTTGCAAGTTGTTTTTTGGTATTAAATATCCCTTTTGCCAAATCCTGCCTCTGAGTCCTGCGTTTGGGTCCAAAACTCCCAACCCCCGCTACCCTTATGTGACAGAATGATGCAACAAGGAACAAAGGGGAAGGCAGGGCTATATATACACGCACACAAGGAACAGGGGTGACGAGACACAGGTGAAGCAAATCAAGAAATAACACAAGGTGAAACCGATGATCTAATCAAAAGGAATAAACGCATGGACTAACACAAACAGGAAATCAAGAACTTAACAAAATAAGACAGGAAACAGAAAGCAGAAAACCTAAACCAAATGACTATGAAAAACCAAGATACGATAAACAGAAACCCAAGAAACCAAACAAACCATGACAGAAAACATGATAGTCAATGCTCTTTATTTAGGATTTGCTGCACCATAAGATACTGCGGCTTTCCCTCAAGTGCCACCATGAGGTTGACATTTATGGTTTTGCTAACTGGAATAGGGATGATGTCCTGTCCAGTGGGGACAGTATGACACGTTTTCAAACAAAATATGTATGATAGTCCATGACAAATAATGGTTTGATCTCTTTTGAATTGTTAAAGATGAAAATCTCTACTATTATCTGCCTAGGTCTTCACTTTCTACAACAAATCTCCTGATTGCCCGGTTGGTTATTAATACTACAACATCTGTTTCTTCTAACACTACTGTGGCTTTTAGGAGACATGACTCACGTCGTCAAGGTAGACCATGAAAGTAACGTTGCTTCCGACGGTGGCGCTGAGCTCTCCCTGACTGGTGGACAGCCGCAGGCCTCTGGGTGCTCTGGGACGACACGCCTCCCTCCTGGGTGAGTACGAGTTCCTCCCTCCCTCCTTACAGTTGTTGGACAGAACCTTTCGATACCTTTAAAGCAAAGTAGGCCGAGACAAGCACTTTGTCAATACATGCCTCCATAATACGTATTGAGAATAAACCAGTGTTCACACTGTCTAACTGTAGATGGACATAAATCATACATACTTTAAATTAAAATATGTAACACTTTTTTTAATAAGTTCCTGAAGCTGTCACCACCATTAACAAATTTCATCTCTATCCATATATTTAAATTTGTCACCTCTTCTGGTGATATTACATATCATGGAGCTGGGACAGAGCGTAGGTTACATTTCTCTGCTCTCAGAGCTTTATATCTGAGCCAAGAGGCAGTGAACTATTATTTTCTGTTTGTATACCAGAAAACACGACAAACCAGGTGGAATTGACTAATATTGTTTTGTGATGGACTGAACATTGGGGGCCACTTACCCTGTGCTGTTAAGGAAGCTTTGGCTGGTGCTGCAGCTTTTAGCCGCACCATTTGGATTAAACCAAAAAGCAGGGGAGCACTTCCCGTCAGTTTGGCGTTCCCATCCATAATCACTGCCAAAAAAAAAACAACCCAGAAAACCCACACTTTATAAAATGAAACACCACTACTCAAAATAATGTAGCTCTTATAGTTGGGTATAAGCTTCGCAATTGGAGCTTCATGGCATAATTTAAGACAATAACTAGAGACATGATTGTCAGACAAGTGGGATCAAACAGAATTTCATACAGAAGGATAACAGATATTCAAAATTAATTTAGCGATTCATTATTAATTGAATTCTAATAAGTCACTTGACATTATGCAAATTACAGCAGCATGATGAAAAGTTCTTAGCTCCCATCTAGATTTCTCCAACTATAATTAGATTCGATGAATACGGTCGTATTGGGTAAATATGCAACGCAAGATGGAAATTAAGACATATGAAGATTTGCAAACTGATACTTCTGTTTTTATTACAAATGTCGACAAGCAGGCCTAATTGTGTACAACTGAATTAGATGTTGAAAGTAGAAGGGCTGTTTGGGAAGCATGTAATGAAAGAAATTAGCACTCACTGGTGATAAAAAGTCTAAGTTACAGTATAGTCTGAGCCGGGAACATTGAGAGATGAGGTCATTACCATTCAAAATCATAGGCTGTACAGAGGCAGGGCTCTGAGGAATAGATCCTGGAATAGTCCTGGGCAAGCATGCAACGGTTGCCTGGTCTGCGCTTCATATAGATCTGCTTCTCGCCCATCACACACAGCTCTCCCTATCAAAGAAAAACAAAAAGTTTTTAACAAGAATGAAAGATACTCTTGAATTTAACAAAAGAAGTCAGGCGTGTACAGTGCATGTGCACACATAAGACTATTGAAAGTAAATCTGAAATGTTCATTACCTTGTTGTGCAAGTACCATGTCTGATAATCTCCATCCATGCATCTCCTGTTGAACAGGCCCTTGTAGTCGATTTTAATCAGCTGCCACTCTGACCGATGGCTGAAGTGCCCAAAGAAGCTGGAACATGATTAATAAAAATAGAAAAACTCCTTTTGATGTACAGTATTAGTAAAGGGGGAATGATTTTTAAATATATATTTTAGTTGTTTTTCTTTTTACTCCTTTTAGTGTTTACCCCACATGTCTGCTTACGTGATAATATGATTGTCAGATTCCGGCTCCATTAAAACTCCATCCACATACAGAGGCGCCAAAGAGAAACTGTGGCGGTCCCACTTCTTTCCTTCATCCAGACTGATCCTGCATTTAAGGAAAAAAAAAAAAAAAAGACAACAGCTGTTATTAATATCAATCTATCTGGAAAAATAAATAGTTTTCACCATGCACCTCCCATTAAGCATCACAAGCACACAGCTTAAGCAACGAAAAACAAGCTACAAAGAAATATGATAAAGGATCTGTTTGAGCTTTTGCCATGGCTGAAAAATGAAGCACCTTGGATTCTCTTCGGTGTGAAAAATTATCTCGACAACAGGCCGAGCTACAGAACAAATGTTCCTCGGGCCCAGGTACATTTTTTTGAAGGTGACAACACAACAGGAAAAAGAGATACGACTCAGGTTGAAACATTAGAAAGCAGATTTGGTGGGGGGGTTTCAAATCACCTTTCTCGGAGCTTAATCACTTTCGACAGGGCTGTAGTGTGCAGGGACATCAAAGTAGATAGTGTTACGAAGCTCCCACAATATGGGGGACTTATGAGGGCATTCTGAGTCTCATATTTCCACCCTGCTCCACTTCTCATTTACATAAAAGCACTCAAACCATCATACCCAAGCATGAGTACAAAGCTGTAACACACACTCTTCTGCTGGAAATGATTCTGACAGTTCTAAAGCCGCCGCGCCGATACAGTAATCATGCAAACTTGGCCCATCAGCATTTCAAAACATTAAATGTAATCATATGCTGCATCAAAACGCCACAATACCAAATTACACCCAGGTAATTTCCCACTACAACACCTACAGCTCCGAACTACTGTAATTACGGCGTCAGCTATTGTTGAAGGCAAGCTGCACCTACCATAAGTGTCGAATTGGCGTCGTTGCGTGTAGAACTGCCAGCAAAGCCCCTCCATTGTCAAGAAACCAAATGTTGTGCTCTTCATCAAATATCTGCAACAGTTGATGTGGAAGGAAAAAACACATTTACGCCACATGTTATAGAGGACTCCTTTGTATCAACACATCATCTGTTTAAGGTAGCCACATGCATGCTCACTTGTCTCCAGCTATTTCCTGCATCAGATGTTATAAACATCCCAAGGTTGCTGGAGGACAGCTCTTTTCCAATATTCCCTGAGTACAAAAACATGAATAATTTCAGCCAGTGTGTATTTACATAGCAAAGACTGCATAACTCACCTATATTCACAATCAACTGATAAAACTGTTAAAAGTTTTTTTGTTTTGTTTTGTTTTGTTTTTTTTATGAATGTGTGCTTGTTTTCATTTTCAGCCCCGGCGGACGAGTTTATGTCTTACTGAAACTAAATCATCTCATCCAAAATATGAGATTTAGGAGCTGAAGTTTCCATATTTGATTTCAATGACAGTAAGAGGGCACTGTGTGGTTTATTTTGTGTGTCTGTGTGTTTGTGTGCTTGTGCCGCTACAATGCATTTACCCGAGAACATCTAATGTCTTCCCACTTCAAATGTCTTTGCGGTAAATGTACCTGTGGCCACGATGATTCCTGGCACAGACTTCTTGCTGGTGATGGGCCCAGACGTGTAGGGATTCTCCGACATCTCCAGATGAAGATGCAGCGAGCAAAACGGCTGTCAATAAAAAAGGATTCCAACAAAAGTTGAGACAACATGCACCTCAGATCTTAACAGAGGCAATTATGATTAGCTTTGCTTTCAGATTATTCTCCCAATGAGAGGAAAGCGCCAACATTTTCAGAGACCATTTATGAAACAAAGATACTTTGTTCCTCTCATCTCCTCAGCCAGAAAAAAAAGAGAAAACGTCTGAGAGGACACAAAGGGCATTTGGATTGAATCATTCTAAAGCAAACAAGGCATGTAATTAAAATTCCCCAAGATGCACTGATAAAACTGGCAAAATTGATTCAAATCATTTCACTCATCTATCTCTCTCTAGAGCGCACTGGAAAACATCAATAAGGCTTTTTATACAGCTGGAGTCGGAGCTGAGGAAGGGTGTGGGGGGGTCAGAAAGCAGACAAGAGCATGGTGGTCAAAGACTTCAACCTTCTACTACATTAGGAATATACATTATTTCAAAATGTCTCTGAAGAACTAACTGGATTAGGTGACTGTTATACCAGCTGAATATCAACACGGCCACATAATGTGATTCAGTGTAATCTAACATTCATTAGTCCAGTGTGACTACCAGTAGTAAATTGAAATCACAGGGGTTAATGGAAAGTCCAGACCCCTGAAACTAAACGCAGTGACCCTCTGTGCCTTACACTGATAATAAGAATATTCCAGCCAAGCATCTCTTTGCCCATTTAGGAGGCTAAAAAGCCAAACCGATGCCGCAGCTGGCACCTCGCCTCGCGCAAATATGGCTCCAAATCAAAGAATATCCGAGGCACAGCTGATGAGGTTGAAACATTTGATGAATGATGTATGTCATAAGCTTAATTTTGCATGAATGAGGGCATCAATTCACTCCTGCCCAAAGGCTTGAGCTCACCAGAACGCAGTGGAGGTTATTTCCAGCCACATCCGTGGCGGGAGCTGGCAGCAGGGCCCATGTTTGTCCCTTGTTGTACGTGATGAAAGTCTTGACATGATTATCCACCAGTTTGTTGGCGAGATACATGCCGTTTATCCCCTCGACCTATGAAGGAAGACGGCAAAATGCATTTATCGACTTTTATTGATTCCACGTCCACATCATCCAAATAATCCATAATTATTGATTCATTCTTTGAGAAGCAGTGAAAGTCTTCGGTTCCTGTGCTGCTGCAGTGTAAAAACACACGGTTACATGTAAAAGCCTTGTTTTAAAAATGTTTTTAAAAATGTTATTGTGCAATATATTTGTTATTTATTATAGTTTTGATCTGTCTGTGAATGGGATTGTTTGCAAGTGCATGTTGAAGAGAGTTTTCTGTATTATTTTTAAAAGCACCGCTGTGATGGGTATTTTGCAGTTGTTTTGTATCGCATTTCTATGTTCTGTTTCTATTTCTATGTCTATTACCAAGTATAAATACCAAGTGTTATTGTTGTTAATATGTTTGCTGCTTTAAATTAAGAACCAATCACAGCTTTGTAAAATCCCATCGTTTCCACGGCCGTGTTATTAATGAACGCGGCATTAGTGACAGCAGCAGTCCCTGAACAAGGCTAACCACACACCTTATAAAAGTCAACCAGCAGGTTACCGGCGGGCCCTCTGCTGGTTCTCAGATTCTCTAATGAAAGGATAAAGTAGACCCCGGGGGAGTCGGAGATATACAGGCTGTAAGTGTTGTTTTGATTCCACTCTTGGACTGCAGCAAATACCTGCTTCTCGTCTGTACTGATAATATGCATGTCCTGCAACAGGGAGTGGGTGAGGGAAAGAGAGGTATTAACATTTTGTTAAATTGCTTTTGTTTTATTTCTAAAAGAAAAGGCAAAATAATGATAATAATAATAGATATAGTTAACTGTATACTCATATGTCTTTACCTTTGGGAGACAATATTTAGGTAGTTTCATCCGCTTGAAGGATTCCCTCATGTAGGAGACAAAGTAGCTGGCTCGTCCTGACTTGGTTACCTTTGCAATGAAAAGAAGCTTTGTTGCTGAAGCTTGTTTTTCAACTCAGAGGATTTGTTTTTGCACACATCTATGTCTTTAATGGATGGTACGAGTAAGATGTTTTCCCACATAGAAAAGCACGTGTGGACTGTTGAGATGGGAGATTTTCACAGGGCGTCCAGTCGCATGCAAATGGTGCTAAAAGTCTACTTTGGCTGCATGTTTGCATTCGCCAACAGGCTGCTTAATGAGTTTGGGACCAATCTGAAGCCTTTCTGATTGTACAAGATGAATCTAAACATCTTTAGTGCCTAATCATTTGCACTGTAATGAAGGAAAATTAGGCAGCATTCCAAATGTTGTGAAATGAGGACGTGGAGACGGAGGTATATTAATTCAGCATGTGTGACTGACTTGATAAAAGACTTGCAATTTTAATCCAAAGTGTCGAAAGAAGACTAAAATTACAAGCACAACAGAAATTATTATCATTATCTCAATTAGTCCAAAGCTAAGAGGCACTGAAAATTGTGCTGGCTTTATCTACAGTGCGTCTTGGAGATCCAAATGCACTTCCACTTTCCCTTCCACTTACAGGCAGAGCAACACTACTTGATTGCTTATTTTCTAATCAACTAGAAGGATGGCGTTTGTCCCCCCAACACACTACATTAGGGCTCTAATGGAATAATCTATCGAAAATCAATGAGCTGCATTTTCCCAGGCCACATTTTTGAGGATGTTGCACTTGGCTGTTCTTTCTCTCCCGAGAGACTTTGGAGGTGTTGAAGACTGCTTATTTCGTTGTAGCCCAATCGATAACCTCATTACTCTTTGTCAAGTTAAATCCAACTGCCCCGAGCAATGAAAGTCACAAGAAAGTCATCTGTGCCACCCCGAGCCTCCGAGCAGACGCACTCCGCGTGTCCAGTTATTTTCACCAGCATCTTCCTCACGTCTGCCTCTGCCCTGACCGTCAATCTCATCTCGGCTAAATGCAATTTGGCCATTTTATCGAATCACCATTTCAGAATCGGGCTGTGATATGTTTTTTTTCATACATTTTCATCCGTACGTTGGAGCCATTCCAATCAAGTCTGTGGATTAACTGCGTTGAAAGTAAAACTGGGTCACTGCTAAAGTATTGCAGCTGCAACATCGCGTCATATCAAAAGATTAAATCTGCGGATAAATAAATTAAAAATGAACAGCAAACATTTAGGAGTGTTTATTCAAAATGATGCAGCCCTAGAAAACAGCTATTATTTGATTTAGATTTTCCTGAAACTTAGCTGGAGTCAAACAAGGATGACCAAATGCATCAAGTCTGACCAACAGAGAGGAAATTACTTAGCTGTGGATGGAAATCAATGACAGCGTAGGGCATTTGAAAATTAAATTTCTAATAATGACCCTCGCTGCGACTGTCTAATTGGAGTCAAAGTCAGAGTGAATGGTAATAAGGACACCAACCTGTCTATTCACAGTTCCTCTGCGGTGTGCTCTCAGCGAGCAAACACATTTTTCAGGCATGGAGTATGTCTGTGTGGAAACTCAAACACTGAGCGTGCCTTGACATGAACGAGACAAAACATAATCAAAACACACATCGGGCCAGTGGGGAACAGGTGCGTTGGGGAAAGCCATTATGTGGGTTTTGATGGAAAAGCGTGAATCGGGTGCACGGGAGAGCAACATAAAGACAAGGGGAAGGAAGAAAAAAAATCAAAGTTCACAGTGACGGCAGCCATAGCATGAAAAGATGAAGACAAGTGGTTTAGTTTAATCAAGGACTGTAATCTATTACTATGCAAACCTGTGTGAAAACATATTCATCTTGCACAACTAGTGAGTTGGTGTCTACGTGTCCGGGGAAGAGATATTGTCTGTTGCCTTCTGTGCATCGGTGGGCTCTACACTTCACATACTTAGCACCTGGAATAAAAAGAAAAGGAAATCAATGAGAAGTAAATGACAACAATTTACCTTTAAACAGTGCTTTATGTGCACTAGAGCTGCTATACAGTACTGTGTGTATTGTGTAGGCTTGATCCTTTCTCTCCTCCTTTTCTGCTCTGAAACTACTATTTGACACTTTTAAAAAGACCCAAATTAGCTGTTATTCAAGACTAATACAGTGAAAGTTCTTGCCGTTTGTCACACTACAACAAAAAAGTTCAGGATGTTATGAGACTAGAGGAGTTTGTATGCTAATTCAGATACAGATTTTCTCACCACAGGAGGACTGTGAACCTCTTTTCCAACGCAGGAAACTCCTATAATTGGTTTGACAGAATACGCCACGCTGTTTGAAAAGGGGGAGCTGAGGTTTGTGTATGAAACGCAGGGGATAGATTAAGGAGAAGAAACATCCATCAGCGAGCTAAAACTCCCCTATTTTGTCTGGAGACACCTATTCTGCTTTAGTAGACTTCAGGGACCAATCTGAACAGCAGAACAAGTCTCATCTTGACCGTGACCTCTCTCTAAATGAGAGGCAAGGGGGTCCTGTGGGTCTTGCCACTGCAGCGAACTGGAGTGCAGCACTCACGGCCTTTCGCGATGCGCGTCTCGACGTGGACCACATCTGATTCTCTGTCCAGCCCCATTACCGCCCTTTAAAAAGAACAGGAGCAGGAGGAAGAAGGGGGAGGAGGGGGAGGAGGGGGAGGAGGAGAAGATGTGTTGGTGGCAGGTAAGAAGAGGAGACAAAATGAGAATGAGAAGAAAAGATGGGGGAGGCTAGGGTGAGTATCACAGCTGCAGATGGACATCCCTTCTCTGAGAAACCCATAACGATATGTTTTTATCTGCTGTAAATCAGTCGGTGTAGAATCTGCGCCACAAGCGGCAATTAATCTCAATTCACAGAGGCATCAACAAAGGAAACAACAAAGGAGACGGGGTGACAAAACATCCACTATTCCCATAAATATCTACCGAAGCAAAAATTGTGTTATAAAATCGTATGTGGCTGCGGCAACATTTTGAAAAATAACAATTTGACATAATGCGTGTGAAGGAGTAGTATTCAAGAGCACAAATAATGCATTATCTCGGGTGCCGCTGTACACGCTGTGCACTTCTGATTTATCAAACATCTCACTGTTCACACATGTGGAGAGGATGTCCTCCAACCAATGTCCTTTCTGTGCCGGCTTAAAGACACACTCGGTTTGACACATACCACGACAAACAGGGATAAACGGGCTCACATCAATATTCACCGCCTTGTGCCCGAACAGTTGAGATTACTAAATGACAGCGACAACAAAAACAGCATGTCATGTTTGCACTATGGAAAAAGAAGCAATGTTCTTTCGGGTCTACGTGACATGGATATAATCAGTTTTGTGCTTGACTGCCATGAGACAGATCTGTTTTTGACAAGAGGTCACGGGATCCTTCTGACAGCATAGGGTCATGAACACTATCATTATGCAAATTACAATCAATCACCGCACAAAACGGTACAAAAATAGGGTCTACATAATCATACCAGTAGAATCTGCCTGGCATCACGTTGTCGAGAACGAGCTGCCACTTCCTTCCGAAGTCCATTGAACTGTACAGCTGCAAGACAAAATTAGGCCGATCTTCGTCACACTTAAAGTTTTAGCAGGGAGATATAGTTAATGAGCGCGAGAGCTATCTTCACATCCACATAGGAATCTCATGAAAACAAAATTCAAAAAATGCTAAATGATTCAGCACGCCGTATTATTTTACTTCCACTTAAATGTTCGTTAAGTATATCAGAAGATACCTTGCTGTCATGACTGTAAGCCAGAATCCAGTTCTCCTGCGCGGGATGGAAGAGCAGGCTCAGGACGCCGAAGTTAATGGGATGCTTCTCAAAGCTTGCCCCTTCATCTGAACTGATGAGAACAGCGCTCTCTACCTCTGGGTCGCTAAGCATCATTATCTAAAGTACAGCGGAGCAGACAGGGGATATAGCATTAGAAGAGGAAGACAGAGACAGAGATGCCGTCATTTGGTAGCAATTTGAAGAAGCTGTAATTTGATGTCAGGACTAAGCTTGCAAGAGATCAGAAAGAGGGATAAAAGCAATCGTGAAACGCTGACCTTCTGTTTGTTGGTGGGGCAGACATACAGGTAACTTAAAACCGTCCTTGAACCCACTTTGTCATTGAGTTTGTAGTAGGTGCTGCCGTAATCAGTGGATCTGGACACAAACCGAAAACATTGCATGTAAGATGAAAAATAAAAAATAAAACTAAAAATCCATTAGAGACTGACTTTAAAGGACCATAGCAGCGGTCTGGCATGTTTTAGCCCATTAACTGCAAATCACTTATTCGTTACAAGGCTGCCTCTCCAGAGCATACCATATGTTTTTAGATTGATTTTCTACCATCAAGGCAGCCTTTTGCCTTTTTGCCTTAAGGGATGAAAAAAAACAACCTGCAGAAACTAGCTTCATGCTAATGTGTTTTTGTTGCTCTTGGAAAGTACTGTGTTAAAGGTCCAGTGTGTAGCATTTAAGATGTATTGGCAGAAATGGACTAAAGTAACCATGATGCTGTTTTCAGTAGTCTATAATGACCTGATAACAAGAATCACAGGATTTCCATTAGCTTAGAATGAATCCTTCATATCTATACGGCCCTTCTCCAAAGAGTCATGCTGCACCAGCATCTTTCTACAGTAGCCCAGAACAGACAGGCTTTCACACTTTTTGGCAAAACATTAGATACACCAGTGAAGACAAATGCATTCTCATATATCAGTCCTGCACTAAATATCTCTTCATGATTATTAAAATGCTACATTTATGTTAAAACAGTGTAAGAAGGTTTGTAGTTCAACTGTATGATCATTATGGAGGATGTGGTATGCCGTGCTGTTAAACTGGATTGAATTAAACAAAAGTGTTTCTGTTATTTAGTCTAGCCCAATGACTAAAATGGGGTTGTCAGAATAATAGAAACATGTGACGGTATAACACGGTACAATTCAGCAGTTTCATAAACCACAGCCTCCACAATGAAAACACAAGAATCAACAGCTCCCTCGGTTATTTTAAACAAATGCTCATAACTTTCATGGAGATTTAACACAATACTGTTATATTAGAATGCATTTGTTTTCAGTAGTGTGCCTAAGGATCTGACAAATGAGTTTGGGCTCTTTTACACACTGGGAGAGGGAGGAACAAGGATTTGTGTATTCAGTTAGCTGCAATCTGCAGTCTCACCACTAGATGCGACCACAAATTTCACAGTGCACCTTTAAAAAAAACGAGTTCCCCCTTTTCTTTTTAACCTTCCCTGTGTTGCAAGGCAGTAGTCTAAAGACTGACACACATATTCATACTTGTGAGATTACTGCACACGTGTATTAGATTTTAGCAAATCAGAGTAAAGACAAGAGGAAAGAACTCTAAACTAAACTTGACTGACTCTACATAGCTCTAACATTAGCTAATTATCGTTCAAGATGGTAGCGTGATATCAATATGCATCTAAAGGATGAGTTACCAGGCGCAGTATGCACACATTCACTTCTTTCACTGCCTGACAGAGTTGGCAACAATCTGCTATTCTGAGGATACACATGTAACATATACTACATATACAAGCAGAATGAATGAAAAGGTGAAATACGGTAAGACACAGAGATGCACAATATCAAATGATGGTGATGTGTCAGGCAAAGCAAACTGATAGAAGATATTTGCCTCCATGAACAAATATTTCAAGAAATTATGTAGAATTTGACATAGGTCATATAAACAGCATGTTCCATCTGGATATTCAGAATGTGTCATTTTTCTTATTTTTAGCCTTTTCAGATTAAGACAAGTGAGTCAGGCTATAAGATCCTACAGTGCACTCTGAATAGGCGTCTCAGTTTATAGTTCAGTTTGTGACAGACTGCTTATGGTCAGCTCTGTGTTACATTGAACACTGACTAACTCCACATTTCTGGTTATAATGAGCAATACATTTATATTTAAATATCCTAAAAAACACTTGTAATGTAAAATATTGCAACATCAACATTTTCCAGAAGAAGGTAGAACGACTGAAAGATGGAGGGTGAGTTCGCACGGTTGAACCAAATTGCTTTAACAGAACAGGAATTTTATTATCCATGCAAACAAAAATAATGTCTTTCTTGCAATAAGAAAAAAAAAACTAGAACATTTCGTGCACGATAATCAGTCATACCGAACTTTATAAAACAATTTGAAAGGGAATTTCACAGTGTACCTCTACCAAAATCTGAGAAAAAAATTAGTTGTTACTGTGGGCTCATTTGAAGACTTCGCTACTGAATGAGAGGAAGGTCTCACGAATTTGACAACCACCAAGAAATGTGGATCTCAAGTGAAGAGAAATGCAGGTTTGGTAGATTTCCGTGTTAAAAAGCTTGGCATATTAATTAGGCTGCTCCTTCTCACAACAGATCAACTAAACCTTCAGTCTCCACATGTCAAGCGAGTCTCTGCAAGCTCATTTTCATGCTACACTGACGTGCAATGAAACTAGTGGCTGCCTGCGAGGTAGGAAATCAATTCATGAAGTCCTGAAATTCTTTCGAAAACGCCCGGCACATAGAGCACATGCAGTTAGTAGTTGAAGGGCTAAAAGATCCAGCACGGCCAGAGCCCGCGAATATAACATGATTTTTGAATGAACATTTTAAATTTACAGTGTAAGTGATGACTTTCTTTGCATACTGGTAGATGTTTATACATTGCAGAGTGAATTCCAAGGACATCCTTGATGAACTCTCCTTTCATGTAAAATTTTGTCTTAGATGTGTTTTTTGTTGTTGTTGTTGTTGTTTTAACTGATCAGTTTTATTTTCAGTAGAGAAAAGTGTGGTATTCTGTTGTTTTAGAGCAATGGTCATATATACATGTTATCATTTCAAGGTAAAGAAAAGGTGTTTCAAACAATACATGAGAGTAAATGACCTGGTTCTGGCTTAATTAATTAAATGGCCTGTGTTTAAAATAAAATAAGATATTTATATCTGTTCAATCATGTTAAGGTACTTGCACCTCACACAACTGCATCTTACAGTGACAATAGAGAGATGTGTTAGCAATCCAATTCCTCATATTTCTTCTCACCACAAACAGCCAATCCACGCTCTCAGTTCTACCTGAGTGCCTCCAAATGTAATTTCACTGTATAATTGGATAGACACCCAGTGTCTGCTATCATTGCCTGTGCATTAACTTGAATCGTCCTGTTTGCCAATGACACTGTTTTTCAAAGACTTACCCCTAAACACATTTGTATTTGAGCTTAAGTAGTCCTTTCAGTTGGCAGCATGTCTGTCTTTGATTGTGGTGTCGGACGATGGCCTTTTAACTGATGTTATTACATCGTGAAGTTTCTTTGGTGGTTATCTCAAAACACAAAAGCGACTCAATGCGTGTTTTGATAACTTCTGCAAGGCGCCCATTGATCTGCGCACTGCATTTTGCCTCCAACAGAGGCCGGCAGCTGTAGTCATAAATCATTTATTGTGTTATCAAAGAAATCATTTACTCTCTTTTCTTTTCATAACATTCAAATCTCTGCGTTTCTAATACCAATGCTAAGAGCCTTTGTACGCCCCCCGAGGTGCACTTTAATTTACTCATGGTGCCATTGTTAAGTAGACACCTTGATGATGGAAGACCTCCTGTACACAATATGGGATTTCAAAATGTGTCAAGTCGGGTGTAAATCTTAGTGGCGCCTCTGGTGCAACAGATATTAATTTGAAACTCTGTGCTTGGCAGACTGATGGTCTCTTTTTCACGTGTATTTCAGAATTAAATGAGTTCTCTGCAGGCTATGGGAGAGGTGAGAAAAAGGCATATGAGAGGCTGGATTGGGCTCTATGGTATAATCCTTAATGAATTCCATTCTTATTTATGACCTGACAGGGCACTGTAACTCACCTCTCAATACATACTGAATGAAATTACCACGGCTATATAGTAGCAATTGCATGTCAATTGCTTCTGAAACAAAAGGTTAGAGACGACGATCAATCAAAAACTCCATCAGAAAGTTTCTAGGTCAGAGGAAAAGCACTGCAGATCCAAACAAAGGATCCTCAGATCAGTCTTCCGGTTTTATCTTTCAGAAATAGCCCTTCAGAAGGTGTCTTTGCTGAAGATGGACAGAAAATAAGTTGGACCTTCTCTAAAAGGATGTTTGTGTGTTTTATTTTTCCATGGGAATGCAAGTAACAGAGAGGAGGACGGTTGAGTCAAAATACTTCAGAAAACTTTATTAAAACATACTTCATATTGGCTTGAAACTTGATTGTTCATATCCTAGCAGGGGGAACACTATAAATCCTACTTACAGTATACAGCTCTCTGTGACTGCATTATTCTTATTGTTTCAGGATTGTGCCTTTGCATTTTTATAAGACCCCTGCTATGATGCCATAACCTTCATATTTATGTGTGGAGAAGTGATTAAGAGAGAAAAACATACCTCCAGAGTGAGCTCTCAGTAACAGCGCCCAGGTTGAAGTCATACAGCTTAGTCAAGATCAGGATCACCTACAGCATAACAGCAACAGACATAGTTAATTACATGCCAAAATCCGCATTAAAAAGCCTCCACATAAGCGCCTCACCAGCTCACATTACCTGTCTACAGCTAATGACGTGGAATGAATAAGACATGTCTGCTATATTTCTTTACTAATAAATATCAGCCTCATACAGTATGTTATCCCAATGACAAGTGATCTTCATGTTGTCAGGAGACGTCATTCCGCCCGTGGCAAGATGGAAAAAAATACAAAATAAAAATCCACGAGAGCTGTCAAGGGTTGTGTCTGTATCTCATGTGGAATGATACTTATATGACAGAAAAGTCTGAACATAATTGTTCAGTGAACAATGAAAAGAAATGTAGTCAGTGTCTGCACTGCAACACCTTCTCTTATTCCTTCTGCCTTGATTTTACCCGCAAAATAACACCAAAGCAACTCATGTGCATGCTGTGTCTTGTCACTTGTTGGTACCAGTGTGGGCTAAACGTTTTTGCGTGTTCTCCGAGGATGGCTGGACAATGTGTTTCTGGGGTACCAAAACTGCAGCTCATAAAAGCCTGACAAGGCACAGAGGGCAGAGTGAAATGGTGTGCAAACGCATTATTGTCACTCCAATGGCATTATAAATGACTTCCTATGGGGATGCTCGTAACTCAGGATACAAAGAGGGGTAGGGTAGAGAGTCTGGGGCAGGATGTGAAGGGAAGGAGGAGAAGGACTGGTGGATAATAACAAGCTAGGAAGAGAAACATAACACAGTATGACAAAATAAAAAAAAGCCCTGAAAGACAGGTCAAAAGCTCAATTACAGTGAGTTTAAACACATTAACCTTATGGGACCCATGGACGAGTCATTAAACCGTGAAAAGCCACACAAGGCTCGAAAGAACAAAGACATGCCTCTAAGTCTGCTTTGAAAATGTTAAAAACCCAATTGACCCACAATTTAGCCATCAAATGGCCACTGTGCACGGCTGGGACTATCTGCATTACAGGTTAATTAACCAATCACACAGAGAGATAAGCATTTGCATAACTAAATGCACCATGTCTGCAAGGTCCAACGCTGGAGTCTGAATCAATTTGGAGTACAGACTTAGTTAAATGGCTGTGATGTTAGGCCTAATTGCCTGCTTTGAAAAATAGATACAAGAGAAAAAACTGTTGCCAAACTGTTGATCGTCCGTCTCTTCGGCTCTCTTTTGCTAACAACAATGACTCTGTGTCGTGGGACGTTATAAATGCTTTGAGGTAAATTGAATCGGGAATTGATTTTATCGGTGTCAAACTAGAGGCAGTTCATTCTTAATCATAGGGATTCAAATATCCCGCACGGCAAATTAATTGACTGAGCAATGAATGGATGTTCACAGTTTTATGGGTTTCATTTATTTTGGATTCCACTTTAATTTAAATGCTCACAAATTTAGCCGAGGATGTAAAATAACTCTGAAAGAAAAATGGCCCCAAATGGGCCCAACTTGATAACAAAACGCCTCTCAGCACCCAAGCTGTAATTGCCATTAGGAGCGCTCCCTTACTATTGTCAACGTGTCTGCGCGGTTGGCTCATTAACAAAAGCTGACCCGCTGAATTGGGTCAGTGAAGATCTACCTCAGGGACCAACAGACTAGTGAGGCAGATGACTGTTTGGATGATTTGTCCCTAAGTGGATACATCAAGAGTATATCACTAGAGACTGTGTGCTCCCATGTCTTCAACGGTATTGATAGGCTGTGCGTCTGTGGCTCAAGTCAATAGGGAGCAACTGCTATACATGCAAATGTTTAGACCAGCTGGGAGAGTGCGCACGACTCGCACGACTTACACGGTGAGATCCCAACAACGAACGCATTAAATGCAAAAAAGAATCTCAGAGTTTATAGTGCAGCCTTGCATTTATGTAAATACTTGTGCAAACAAACACAAAATGGCTCCCAGAATTATTTTGAGCCTTCGAGGTAAACACAGTTCTCCATGCATATCATCACTCACTTGCATACATGAAATTAAGTAAGGACCCTGGAAGGCCGGAAGCAGTGCATTTATTCATGTTTATGTTTTATTGATGTGAGCAAAGAGAGCTTTGCCCCGGGAAAGTCAACCAATCATTTTTCAGATTGGCTCTCCCCCTCCGAGGAGTTGGGTTTAGTCATCCTAACGTTCTATTCTTGTCGCTTTCTGTCCCGTCTTTGCTTCATTTTTATTTATTTTTTTCATTCTTTTGAGCCTTTTTCTGTACATTCTTAAATGCTGTTTTCTTTTCTTGTTTTAATTCTCATATTCTTGATGAGAGTCAGGTTAAGGGTCAGGTGCTGTTTGGCCATGCGAAGGCTTTGACTGTTTCCGATCCCCGAACGCAGCCTCCATGGCAACAAAGGTGTTACAGGCGTAATGTCATTGTGATATACTGCATCAATTCAACTCAAACGTCTCATCCGCACACAGACTCACACGCTCCGCTTGTGTGCAGGCGTACAGCGTATGCAGAAATGGACCCTGGGACCGTTGAACCAAATCATGTCTTTATAAATTCCATATGAAGCCTTTTTTTTTTTTTTGAAAAGCTCGAATTTTAAGGTGCTTCAGTGGGACGTGAGAGGCGTTTCAACTACATGTTGGTGGGTAGTAGATTTTTTGACACAGCTCGCAATTTAGGTATGAATCATTTCTGTGTACTGTACAGCTATTTGGCTATTAATAAAATAACAGAGTGTCGGCACAGTCACATTCTGCTTTCTAGCACCGAGCATCAACTGTCGCTGATTCTGCCCCCGGTAA
>JASGAT010380388.1:5520-24787 GCA_030220025.1 Chelon auratus
AGATTACTCAGTACTGTCTGGCTTTCCAGTCATCTGCCCTAAAGCCATTTGTTCCCTTTAAAGACACAAATCGTTAAGAACAGGACTTTAATTCTGAAAAAAACTCTGCCTCAGAAGTGCAGTGGGTTTCATTAGTTTATAGAAACACAAGGAGGAGTAAGTAGTGTATTTGTTGAAGCTTTCTTCGCTACTAAATAATGCATGTTCAGTACTGTAGTGAATATTTAGCGCACAGTCCAGGTATCCAGCATATGTGTGTGTGTGTGTGTATGTGTGGGTGTGCGTCTGCATGTGTGTGTTGTAGCAAGACTGACTTTAGGCTGTCAGTGCTCATTAGGATAATGACTGTGGGACCTGGCAGGTGCCCAAACTTTGAGTGTGATGGTTGAAGGAGGGAGGGGGAGTGTGAGCGAGGAGAGTTATAATGGCCCAGGAGAAGGGGGGGTTGCCCCTTAATGGGATCACATTACATCCACTTGCACGCCCATCACCTCCGCAGACACTCTCTCACACACGTATGCACACACCCTCCATTTTCTGTCTGCTATAAACGGACAAAAGAGACGTGAAAAATTGCAGGCTCCAGCTTACATATATCAGCATGAATTGCCAGCAGAATACAGTTGGAGATTGGTTTCCTCTGCCTCATAGCATCTGAGCCCCGGCAACACGCACACGGTTTCATGTTGCAGTTTTTGGCTTTTTGAAAGATTGTGAGTCAGGCACGAAAATGGTTTGGATACTCAACTCTTGCCAAATCTGTCTGTTTTTGACTAATTGATTGTTTTCTAATTTGGGGGGAAATCTAAAGGCTGCCTTTAAACACGTGTACTGTGTACATTATTTTTCTGATATCACAAGAGGCACCAGTCATAATTTTAGATCACCCCATTTGTGACTCATTTTTTATCCGTGTTTTCAACACAGTCTTCACTAGTCTTGTTGCACTAGATTGTGGCCAATTTAGTTGAAATGTTGGTGGACTGAGTTTGTACGCGAGATCACTTTAATTAGCTGTTCTGCTTAGGAAAAAACAACGTTACCAGAGTAAGCAACTGTGGACCGACTCATCTGCATGATTTAGGGGAGGCAAGCTCTGTACGATGGATTGCGTTTCTGGCTAGTTAGCTTCCTAGCTCTTCAAGTAGACTCAGACTACTGCCCCCTTCTGGTATGGTGGAGTTACTTCCTTTCACACAGGCGTGAAACGTACGTGCTTGATGTTAGTTTGCTGAAGTCTTTGAAGTACATCCAAGTGCAACTTTTTGGTCCAGGTCCAGGAGGCGTGAAACAACAGCACAGTCCACCTTTGTTGCCGGTAGTTCTTTAAGGGTAGTCAGACATGTCCAGGCATTAAGCCTCATCTATTACACTGTACATCAGATAAGTGGAATTAGTTATGGCCACTTGCCAGGTATCTACACATCAAATTAAAAATGTCAGTCATTCATTTACTAATTTTGCTTTTCTCTTAAAAATAAGAAAATAGCAGCTTGTAACTTTGACTTTACGATATTTGGATTACTTGGCAACATGAAGCTAAACAGTAAGAAGCTGAGCTGATTAAAATTGTTACATTTATTAGGTTCATTTCAAAACTGCTATCTCTTATAATGACAAGAATAATTGCGCGCATTTCCATCAAATCACCCGTACCCGTATTGTTGTCAGCCACAATGTTGTATATAATTATTTTGTTCTCAACGTTATGATCTTTAAGTAATCTGTTACTCTTAATACACTGAAAATCGTGGACTGTTTTTTAGAAAGGCTAAGCTTATTTTAAATGACCCTGAGTTCCTGGCTATTTAAAGAAGGCCTCCATTTTAAAATGACTCTATCATGCTGCCAAGACAACATATGCCAGCTGATAGAAATCACCAGAAGAGCATAAAGACAGTGTGAATGGAGACTTTGAGGTAAGTGTTTAGACAAAAAATTCTTTCATGCATTTACAGTACATGCCATTAATAATGTTCTGTAAGCAAGTGTTCCGTGTCTTGTTCAAGACATCTAAACAGAGGGGCTGAGGTTTTTCATTGATGCCAAATATGAGGTCAAACCTGTAGCCTTGCAGTTACGTGATGAGCTGTTACACTGTTGGCATTTGTTGCATGCTTGAAGACCTTTAAAGGATGCTCGCTGACTGGTACAGTAATGATGAGTAGGGAGACACACACAAACAGTGCTGCACTTAAATACAGACATACAGCTCCTGGGCTGAAGTCCAAACAAGTCAGATAAATGTGAAACTCGAGTCGTCAACTACATTTCTTTGAAGTGGCTGTGTCGGCTCAGACTCCTGTGTGAGGTAGCATGTTTGTCACAGAATCCTTCACCCAGGTGGATCAACAGTGTTCGTCACACACTCAAACATCACACATGTCTGCAGACAGAGGGATTATCTATTCAAAATGGAAAGGTCAGAGTGAGGGAGAAGCTCAGATCAATTGAAAGCCTTGACAGATGCTGAATGGAGATTCACAAAGAGGTTCAAGAGTAACAGATTACTATAGAATGGATATGATTGACAAAAAATAAATTCACAGAGCAAAGCTGGTTTTGGCATACAGCTCAACAATGAAAATTCCTTTCTCGCTTTGAGTCTGATGTTATTAAATGATTTGGATTTTGCCACTTCACTGTCATCAAGATCTATTAACCCAATCATAAATCACATGAATTACTCTTTCTGTCATAAAGGCTCATAAAGATCAGACTTGTTCCTTCTTCCTCAAGCCAAAGTGGGTTCTGTTTTAACCTGTCTCAGTCCAATAAAGCTTTTTCATCCACTTAGCCCTAAAACATTAAGGGGATTTTTTTTTTCTTTTTTTTTTCAAAAGATCCCTGATTAATACCCCAGGGAATAAACCAGTGTAAACCAGCCCAAATCCACCAGGTCGTGCTAGATGAAGACAACTCTCCAAACAACTCTATTACTCTTGTGTTTGATTTCATTGATGTGTGACTTGCCAAAACTACAGTACTATGCACTGTAGGTCATGGGACAGGCCCTGCTCGCTGAAATGAAATGTTACGAAGTGAGACATTGTAAGTTTCCTGTAGTCTCTTTCGCTGTGATGGGAACACATCAGGTAGGTTCAGTAGTTATCCACAAGCCATAAAAGATGGTAGTTGGGGTCAATGGACGGGTCACAAAACATTTAAATTCAAGGAAGTTGTTACGCAACTTTAATTCTCTGTTCATTTTTAGTTTAAAGGATGACAGTCATCCTGTATTCTAAAATTTGGTTTTTGTTTGTTTGTTTGTTTGTATGTATGATTTTACCACCCATGTGGTAAAATCATGTAGGTGGGTACATGTCTAAGTAACATCCACATGAATGCCAGGTCCAAAAGTTTCCCAGCTCTACATTGTATTATCACAAGATGATCAATGTTATTTACTTCTCCTGTAAGTGGTGTCTACTGACATTGGATTTAACTAAGTTCTTTCTTTTCCTGTCCATGGTTGAGACAACAAGCCGTCTCAGTATGGTATTGAATCAGAAGGTTTGTACTACGTTGCTATAAAAGGATCAAATGTGCAGCAGGCAAATACTGTATGGGAAAATGCCAAGTGAAACCATACACACCACAACTATTGTTCTTGTGTGAGACCACAGGCCTGCGTGGGACAATGTATATGAAATATTGTTGATCTATTCTTGTGCATTTTAATAGGTGGGTAAGCAAACGCAGCTCACCTGCTGTTCTCCAGCCGAACTGGAGGAAAATGATCTGTGCCACAAAACAAAGGGGAGAAGGCAGAGGGGGTCACTCCATTAGCAGGTTAATGCAGTGTGTATTTGTGTGTGTGAGAGTGATGGTACATGTTGTTGTGTGCACGTCTGAGGCAGATTGTGAGGTTATGGGTGGGAGCCTTTTCTTCACTCTAGACCCCGGTAAAAAAAATCTCTTTCTAGCACACCTCACTCCGAGAGAATGGTGGAGAAGCTTCCCAGGAGAGCTGACCTCTCTCTGCCGGTGGGAACCTATTTGTCTCTTTCCTTCTTTCTCCTCCTGCCTCTGAAAGGAGGATGCTTTAACCTACGCTACACTAACTAGAGATCATCTAGGGTTTCACCTTTTACCAAAGTCCCAGGACTCTGAACACTCTCGGCTTTCTCAGGTTGAGAAAAACATGACAACCTCATCTAACAAAGCGAGCAGGACAGAAAGAACTTAGACATGTGTTTGAAAGTAGTGAGTATGTTGAAAGTATCAGGCATCATAATTTAAAGTGCTAAACAATCTGTGGATGTTTTTTCATTCTGGGCATTTGGACATCTGTGCAATCATCTCATCTTTAGAATGTACTTTTAATAAGGAATAGGACTGTTTGTTGACTTCGATGAAATTCTGTTCACTAACTAACATTAAAATCTTGGACAATTCCTGAGCCCACCAGTTTAACCAGTTGAACTTTGTGTTGTTTCCAGTCATTACTTAGTGCAGAGGTCCAGCATTGTTACGTCCACTATAATCTTTGATGTTGGCTGTGTCTATCTTCTGTGGTGTAATATAATGCTTGCAAATATTAGTAAAATACACACCCATGAGGAAATTTACACATAAAAAATGTATTTGAATATAATTTAAAAAAGGAGGATGTATGTGACAACATTTGTCATGTGTAACCACCACCCATATGCACCAGCAGGTCTCCTGTGTTGTTTTTTTGTTTTTTTTGGTTTTGGTTTTGTTTTGTAAAAAAAGATACCAGCCAAATAAGAAAAGAAAGGGAAACCAAAGAAGAGGACAATTGTCATCTTGTCCCCGGAGAGGTCCTCCAGTCATATCCCTGCCTCAGACAGGAAGTCACACATAATGTTGGCCAAACGGAAAGGTACTAGGGGTTCCCTGAAGGAAACCTGAAACGGCCGGATACCGGATCACCGAGGGGACCTGGGCCTCCCTTTCTATATCCGTAGGTACAAAAGAAACTGCTGCACTAAGTACTATTCACCACAGGTAAGGGATATAGGGCCACCATGTAGGGTGAATAAAGTAGGAAAGTAAGTATCTGCTGCTCTTTATTCAGAAGGGATTATGTAATGCTGGTACAGGAAGAAAAGGAGGAGATTACAAAAGCAACGGTGTCACTTTCAGCTTGAGGTGACATCACTGGACACCCTTAAACGTGTCCAAGTCAGTTGACAATTTCACATAATGCACTTAAAAAGAAGGATGGATGAATTAGGGTTCAGATGTCCCTCCGACCTAAAGCTCTGTGGATACTGGAGCTCGTGGTGTTACACATTTGACAGAGGAAAGCTGCATTAAAGCGTTTACAAAGCCTAACTTAATTTCTTTAGTTTCATCTGCAAATCTCCCAGCCACTGGCATGCAACTGAACAAGACCAGATACAATATGCCCAACCCGCCATGTGAAACCTGTGCTTCCATACTGTGCAGTTTCAAAAGCACATGGAGACTGGAGAAGATGGTGAAGCTTAGGCACACGTGTAGCTTACCTAAACAAATACAGAAGACACGACCGAAAGAAATGGTTGTTAGCTTATGGAGAGATTTACTGTCAGGAACCGTGTCTAATGCTCATTCAGTCTTCTGGCTGGTTAGAAAAGAGAGGTGGGGATTTTATTTAGCAATACAGAAAGTGGAACGATTAGATTAGCACTAAAAATAGAAAGCACAAGCAAAACCAAACCAACACAGTTTTGTTCTGCTTAATACATAAAAGCACCCGCAGAAATACCCCATAGATGGTTGCCAAAACAACTTTCAGATTCAAGGCTGGAGGGAATCCCTCAAGATGTGGTGCTCGGTAGCAGGAGCCTTCTTACAGCCAGATTGTGGTGAGGAGAGCTGTCAGATGTTTATTCTGACAATTTGAAAGGGATTATATATTAATGTGTGTGTGGAGGGCTGCTAGCCCCTAGCATATAGCTTATTTCATTTAGTTTCCTCTAAAACCTACAAAAACACAAGTGAGGTTTTTTTTTCTTCCATATGCTCTGTAGCGAGGCCTGACGTCTCCCTGCATTATCCTTTCAGCAGGTGACCGTTGTTTTCACAGTGTTACATAGCCGCTTGGCTATCATTAGCATGGATTAGCATCCAAAAGAGTTTGTGTGTTTGATGACAGAAATCCACAGGCTATCTCCAGCCGTGTTGTCTTGTTTCTCTTTGTGCTAATCAAATGAACCAGTCAACTCCACCATTGTCTTTGTAGTGAAAGTAGTCGTTCTGTCACATCTAGACATTCTCATGCAAGAAGGGGTCATCAGACTAAGATGAGCTCACAGCTAGGTAACTGAAGAGGTTGTATCACTGTTGAATGCCTTTCATTAAGTGTCACAAAGACAGTACATCAGTCAAAACAAGATGCTGCTGCTGAAACTGGTTTCTTGACATACATTTTGAGGGGAAGCACAGTGGAGAGGGGGTTAGCACTGATGCCTCACAGTGAGAAGGTCCTGGGTTCAAATCCATGGGCCGACTGGGCCTTTCTGTGTGGAGTTTGCATGTTCTCCCTGTGTCTGCATGGGTTCTTTCTGGGTACTGCGGGCTTCCTTAGAATTAATTTATAGAATTAATCGGTGATTCTAAATTGGCTGTAGGTGTTGTCTGTCTCTCTGTGTTAGCCCTGTGATAGACTGGGGACCTGTCCAGGGCCCGATGACAGCTGGGATAGGCTCCAGCAGACCCCACGACCCTTCACAGGAACAAGCGGTTGCAGAAGATGAATGAATGAATGAATGTTTGCTGGAGCAGAACCATTTTTTATTTTGTTATTTCTTACTATAAATAAAAATAAGTGGCACGAGGAGACATACATTATTAGTGGGCTTCGTTTATCGAACTTATTACGCTGTTTACACTCACATCAAGAGTTTCTTTTGAACATTATCAGTTTGTCATTGAAATAAAATTGTTAACAAAAAGCAATACATCCTATATTAAATTTGACATTTTGGGGTGGTTTGTATGTGATCCTCCATCGACTAAACCCTCTGAGCTTTTTTGTGCTCTCTGATTTTGTGTGTGCGGAGAAAATAAGCAGTATGTACATTACTTTGGACCCGAGATTACTCACATGAGGGTTTCCTGATATCTCATTAAGGTTTATGCAACTGGCAGCAAATGAATGTTGCTTGGTTAGTTAATGCGTTGTCAGTTTTAGTTTAATCATCTCTGCCTTTTCATTTGTTAGATGTTTGTGCTTGCGAGTAGTTTGACGCACTTTGTTGAACAAATGTGGGCAAATGCTGTGTTTGTTTGCCCCTTTGTGTTAGCCCAGACTGACAGACTGGGGACCTGTCCAGGGTGTACACCATCTGGGAGAGGCTCCAGCCACCCTCAGCCCTCTACAAGCTAATAAGTATGATACAGAAGATGGATGGATGGATGCAGTAACTGCAGCTGGTAGTGAGGTAAAGTCAAGAAGAAAATAGTTAAAAATATAAATAGCTACTTATGTGCAATATATACCGATCTGGAATGCGAGATGCGATATCAGATCAAAGATGCTCGCCCTGTCTGCGAGGTCGCCAGATTCCTGTTCTCTGACTCAGCTGTGATTACACATCTATGACGGTAAGGACAGAGAAACTGAACGTCAGGAGGGGTATTCTCTTGTTTTTCAGTTACAAACACGCTCGGCTCGGATTGTTTCTTTATTAATCAGCTGAGATTTCCGGTAAAGCCATTGTGTATTGCCATTCATTGTTGTAGTTAACAAAGCGGAACAAACGTCTTTAACCGTTGGATAGTGATTGACAGGACGCACGCGCTCGCTATCCCTGTATGCCAATGTTTCCTCATTCAACCTATACTTCATTAAACCCCACGTCTAAAATGAATTCAGACTAATGTAGCAGTGTACAATAGATATGACAGGAAGGTAATGCCAGAAAACAGCAAGCCTTCATTTCTTCCAAGCACTAGGGGTTTCTCATCTTCCATCACAATTACTACTTTTTTAAGCCACTTAATTTCTATAACTCTAAAATGATGAGTTCTGTATCTTCTCAGTATTGAGAAATGTACACTGATCAGGCATAACATTATGACCACCCACATAACAGGATGTTGTTTGTGGGGGAATTTGGGTCCTGGGGGTTGAGGGGAGGGACACCTGTGGATCAGGCTTGTTTCAGTGCATCCCACAGATACTTGGTCAGTTTGGGATCTAGTGGATTTGGAGGCCAGGTCAACACCTTGTGCTGTTCTTCATTTTTTTTTTTTTTAGTTTTTGTGTGTTCCTGTGCCATCAAGGAGTGTCATTGCTATGGGGTGGGGTGTCTGGTCTGGTCTGGTCTAGGTGGGTGCTACATGTCTAAGTAACATCCACATGAATGCCAGGGCCAACAGTTTCCCAGCAGAACATTGAATTGTCACAAGATGGTCAATGTTATTCACTTCTCCTGGCAGTGGGAAAATATCAGACTCCTGTGATCACTGGTGACCACAGGAGTCTAATATTTTTCAGGTATTTTTCATGCACAGATAATTGTATAGAGTAAATCTGAATTTTTAACAAATGCTGCCAATAAATGCTGCAGCTTACTGTATGTTATAACCCTTGTGTTTTGTGGCATTTGAATATTTGTTCAGTGGTCTGTGTTTAGATGACTATCTCCGTATAAACAAAGATTAAATAAAGTTCTTATCTAGATCTGTCTCTATTCTCTCATCACTATTTCACCTTGTCATTTCCTACTCTCACTGTTAATCCCTCATCACAGTTTTCCTTGTTCTTCCACGCTCACCATTTGACTGTGCACTTTGGATGAGATTCAACAACCTGGAGTCAACAGGAGACTGGGACTGTGTTTTTTCTTGTAGAGCCTCGGGTGATACAGCTGTTCTTGATATGAACTGAGAGAGGTTGTTAACTATTTAATGCATCACATCGGAAATCTGATATTACTGATATTACTTAGGTTCCACGAACTTGCAGTAATTTTCACCACTTATTTCAATGTTGTTTTTGCAAGGTCATGCTTGTAGATGTTTCTAGATCATTCTAGACACCTCGTTGCAGTATTATAACGCTAACTGGAACTTTAAGTACATTTCAGATCATGTTGCTTGTTAAAGCAACTACTGCTTGAGTAGGTTTCCACTTGACTATCTGCCACTACATATGACAGGAAAAAGTCAACTTCTCTTTTGCGGTACAGTAGGATTGCTTATAAATAGCATGTCTCATGAAGGACATCATCGCTAGACATTTTAAGCTTTGTAAAACATTTAGCGTCATACAACAGGGTTACAGCTAAGGTCAGGGGGAAGTGGTCCTTGGCCCTTGGCTGACTTACTTACACAGCAAAAAAAAAATCACACACGAAAACTGCATTGCACATAAATATGGATGAGCAGGATTTCTGAAGAGCAGTTTCAAACACAGTTTTAAGGCGTCACATAACTCTCGACTAATTAAAAAATGGCAAAGACGTATCATCTGAGTGAGACAGGTGACACCTAGGCAGACAGCCAGCGACATGAGAGGGCACCCACCTGTCTCTCAAACCCGCCACACCCCTAAATTAATGTCATGTTAAGCCTTGAGTTATAAAACATGAAGAAAAACAAAATAACCCCCTGTACAACTGTCACGAAGAGAGAATTTAACTGTTGGAACTAAAACTGTTTTCGTAACAGTCTGTAAACATGTTTGTTTCTGCTGTTAGGTTGGGCATTTTTACATTGAGGCCTATGAGAATTGACTCACTTCTGCAGGTAGCCACAAGCGGCCATTTGAAGGACTGTTTGGTTAATTCTAACGTGACAAAACATGTTACTCATGTGGCTTCTTGTGACCCTAGACTTTACCATCAAAGGTTTTCGTGCGTTCGTGTTTTTCAGTCTTCCCTGAGCGTAGTGAGTCAAAAAGTAGTACACACCAAGTCAATGGCTGGCCATTGGTTAATGTTAAATTGTCTATAAGTGTCTGTGGACCTCGTTTTTGCAGTGTGTCCTGAACCGTTTGCTCTTGTTGGACCTCTGTTGGAGGCTTTTTAATCTTCATCTCAGGTCATGTGGAATGAAGAAAATGAATACCACCAGAGAGCAGATTATATTTGCAGTCCTGGCTCTTCTGATACTTTTACTACCTGCTGACTTTGAGACTTATTTTCTCTCGTGCAGTCACAGTACGTACTGTCTGTTCTGGCTGACCAGTGGCTGTAGACTTTGAGGTGTGTTCAAGTGCCAGTGGCCCAGACACAGGCAAGATGAGGTGACGCCACTTCAGCCTTTGTTGCCGTTAGTTCTTTGAGGCTGGTTTATGTCTGGGTCTTAACCCTCACCTTACCCTAACAGTAGTTTATGTGCCCTGTCTTAGAGCTATTCCATACTGCCATCCTCAGATGTTGCAGGAGATGTGAAATTGTGCCAAAAGAAAGTTGGTGTGATTTTAAACTTTAAATCTTGCCACTGAATTGTATTATCCCAGCACTGACAGTGAAGGCAGTTTCATCGAACTGCCCCGAAACCTGGTGACTCACATATTGTATCTGACTCTTGTTTTCTGAGATAACACTGCGTCTTCGCGCAGCAGTCATCGAGATTTACTGCACTCAAACAGAAATTATGATCTGACTAATTAAACGTGAAACCTGCCAAACCCGACTATTTTATTACCATGTGTATGCCTGAATGTATATTTAATATGCACATACTGATTGTGGATTTATGCACTAAAAGTCTAGTTGCCAATGAAACAGAAAGTGCCTTAGGCTTTAACTTGCAGGTCATCAGCAGGTGAAAAGAAGTGAAGATAATCAAGCTGGTGCATGATCATTCATCAAAAGAGATTAATCGTATTTCTTCTGCTGTTTGCCACGGGTGAACATGGGTGTTTTAAGGACTTATAAAACCATGGCAGACATACTGCAACACATCCACTTTGATTGCATGCTGAGTGCCTACACACACACGCAGAAAAAGAACTGGAAAATCCCAGATGCAGCCCCCACATCTAGTCGTAACTCTAATTGAAGCCTCATGCCAGCAATTGCTGCATTTGCTTTTATAGCCCAAATTCAGCAAATGATTTTAATGAGAGGGGGACAGAGGCTGTAAGATGCTAACTGTTTAAAACTACTGCTTTAGTTGATTCAAAACAAATGTTTTCACTCAGCGTGTCACTTAGGAGACAGAAATCTATCAAACAAGGTAAAACACAGGAGACCTCTACAAGTATACACTCTTTAATTTGACAAGTGTAATGTAAATACAAAATGTCCACGACAAACTTTCCCCAAAGCATGTACATTTTCATCTTTATAGTATGACACTAAATGGTTTGAGATTTTTATTACTATTAAAAAAAAAAAAGAAATCTGAGGATCTCAAAATATCCCTTGAAACATCCTGGCCAGTGTCTTTTGAGTCAGTCTGCCAAAGCAACCTCAAAGAGCCAAAATTGCTGTTTTCGGGGAGGCTGATGGAACATGAAGCACATTTGCCCCGGGGCAGCTCAGTCTGGGGAGGGCTCCACTCCGGCTCCAGTGGTCTGCAGTTACTTGGGGAGTCTTCAGACAGATGTGGCGGGTTGCATGCGATCAGTGCCACTTTAATTTCAGTTTAGTCATCATGCGGTTGTGAACACGGCTGGCTGATGCCCGTCTGGCAGGAGCAGCATAGATGGAGGACTCCTGCCTGGTAGCCTAGTGAGCTCTGCTCACTGTCTTTCCCCTTTAAGGATAATTCAGCATTTCACTTCCAATGTGTATTTTCTTTTATCACTTTGTCAGATACGAATGTGATGTAGCTTGAACTGAACTGACTATCCAGTGCATTTTAACATTTCAAAGTTCTCAAATGTCTCCTTTGATGGGTTTCAAAGTCTTTCAAGGCTAAAAATACTCTTTTACATCCTGCATTGCCTATTGCAGTACTTAAGGTCAGACTGAGGTCTATATTAATAAAACAAAACAAGAAAACAACCAACTACCTCCAAAATTAATTTAAAAATCAGAATAATGCAAAGCTAAATTTTCCTTGGTTATTAGAAAACAGCTGACTAAGTATTGATGACAGTTAAAAGAGAAGGTCAATGCTGATATCATATTTGCATGTTAACTAGGCAGCTGGCACCAGGAGATGAGTAGCCTGTAGCTTAGCATAGATCCGATAGCAGGGGTAAACCACCCAGGCCTACAATCAGCACCAATAAAGACGATGTGATTAAATATAAATGAATAAATTCCAAAATAGCAACTACGCCAAGAAAGGGATTAAGCACATGTCAAACCTGTCCTTCACATTTCCCCTTCACCCACACCACGCAACCTGTAGCACTTCCGTCGTGAGGGTATTACTGGTTGGCGCGTGTGAGAAAACAAGAGAGTGGGTGCCTTTGAAACAGTCATGGTTACTTATATAATGACTAGCTCTTACACATTGAGTGGGAGGACAGCACTAGACCATGAAGCAGCACTGTCAGGGTCAGTCTATAATTAGCAGCTTTTGGCAGGTCAAAGTGAAGGGGGACGGAAGTGTGGCTGCAGTCTAATCAGCTTTACATCAGAGAGTAAGAGGAGGAAGGAGGCGTCCTGGATATATGGAAGGTTCAATTAGAAACTGTGGGTTATATGTGTTGTGAGTGCACACACAAATGCACACAGATGAACTTGTGTTTCCGTCACTTCAGAGAACATTACTTTGGCGTACACTGGTTTCTTGGACACTTAACCTAAACCAAACCATAACCACTACTTTGCTATACCATGAGGCTTATACCCTAACCTTAACCTTAAATGAAAGGATTTATGTTGTGAGGACTTGTTTTTTGTCCTTCAAATGAGCGACTGTGTAGACAGATTTATGTCTCCCAAACATGAGTAATATACGTGCCCATACTCTCAGCTTCTCAGTACTTACACGCTAAAGTCAGTTTCTATTGGCTAGCTATTGATGCATCATCCTGTCTTTAAATACCTCGTATTTAAACTCCTTATCAGGTCTCCTTTAGTGTCTCACATCTGTGCTCAACAACCAAGCTGCTGCACAACATTTTTTTTAAACTGTTCACCAGCATTATCATCAGTCACGCAGTGACAGAAGAATGAAAGCATAAGAGAAATTGATATCAGCAAGGTGCGTTGGGAGGGGCTCTCATACTGTTTGTTTATCCAACAAGCTCTTCTGGATGGATGTACTGCCCACTTAAGAGTGTGGAAACCTACAGCATGCTTTTTGCCTCGACGCAATCTTGTCTGCGGCTAAGTGCGCGCTGTCTGCAACAGCTGTGCACCCATCCATACAGGAGTTGACACTGCATTCACTGACTTTGTAATAAAAGCATACAGAATGCTGCCGTAGAATAAACACTAGTAAAAGCATTTAATGTTTATTTATTTTTTATTTATTACTGTATGTGAGCTTCGTACTGCTTGCTACGCACTTACATTCTTGTGTGTAAATGCCTGTGTGTCAAAGGAAGGGGTCGCGTGCAGCAGCGCTACCACAGGGCGTGACATTTTTACATCACGTTTCTGCGTGCCGTGCCAGGTGCAATAACCTAATTGTGGCGGTTTGCGGATGATCACATATGTTTGCAAGCCCTCCACAGGAAGCATGCAGCTGGCTTAACGCGGTGGATTGAATATTCCCTTTAAGACAAAAAACAGAGGTTCACGTTCCGCCTCATGCCAGTGTGCGTGAAATGTAAGCTTTGCCTTCATAACCTCAGCCTTAATCATAGTTGTTTTACTTCCGCAAACCATTACATGTGGCCAACAATGCAGTGGCAGGTCTAACTCGAACTATTGTCACATCATTTGTGGTAGAGGTTGGTAATTGTCACATCATTTATGTCTGCAACCTGTAATCTGGATGCTACAGTCTGTGCTCAAATCATCAACTTTTAGGAGACAGTCGGTTTTGGAGCCATGGCTTGTAAAAATAATATATATCTTCGTACTCCCACCATGTCTGTCCTTGGCTCTCACTCTCTCTGTATCTGTTACAAATAATCCTCTCTTACACTTTATCTTCCCCCACCCCCAGCTCTCCCTGTCCTGGGTAGTGATAGATGTTATCTGGGCTTTTGTAGCAAGAGTGGTGCAAAAGAAACACCACAGACAGAAGATTTAGTTGGTGTGTGTGTGTGTGAGTGTGTCTGTGTGTCATAGGGGCGGATTGGAGGGACTGTAGTGGCTCGGAGTGGCTGGATGTCAGCCAGGTGCCTCAGAGTTTAAGGTTACTGGAGGGCACGCTGACACAACATCATGATATTAAAGTTAAGTTAAGCTGGAACTACTGTATGCTTCTGCAACGGCACATAATAAAGGTAAGGTTTTATCATGTTGGGAGGCATGGTTTGAAATACAGAGGAAAACGCAAAAACACAATAATGAAGATACAAGTTTATATAGAAATGTTCAGACGGACCTGTCCTGACACGGCTAACATACACTGTCTTTAAAGATGGACGCACCCTCAATGACGTCAACCAAAGGTTTCTTGAAGAGCGGTTTCAAAGCTCTGTGTGGTGGTTCTGGTCGTTACCATCTTGGCACCGACTCCACCAAATTTCCAAATGGGCAAAGCACCCACTTCGTAATTACGCATAATTATAAGCCTTAATATCATTTAAACGAATGAGTTTCACGTTTTTTTTTTTGTTTTTTTTGTACCGGGCAATGAAGCAGTTTATTTCTGCTGAGCGTACTCAATTTAAATCCAGTCCGTTTGGGGAACAGCAACTTTTGCCAATTTAGGAATGTTTTCGACATGCTTTTTTTTTTTTTTGCAACATCCAAGTACAAAACATAATCAGTGGATACTACAGTATGCTTGTTTTCCTTGGTATGTGGTTAAATTATTAGGTAGTAGCTGTTTAATTTTCATTAACTGAACAACAGTGCATGGTGAGGTGTTCCAAAACGTGTAGAAATTGAAGCAAAATACAATGATATGTAGCAGGATATACAGTATGAAGAGTCAGGACATCTCAGAGTAAATGCTTTCACTGTGACACTGAATACATAAGAAAATAAGCTTGAACACTTTTACAGTTCGCTGCAGTAACTTCAGTTAGTGAGTGATTTTAAAACAAAGCTGTTGTGTTGTTGCTATGGTCACCCGCAGGTGCAAATAAGTGTTTTGGCCACCCTGGGCTTTGGAAATAAACGTCTTATTCATTGTTTCCATAGAGGACTTTGGGTTACTAACCACTGACGCACCTCCATGGCTTTGATGGACATTAAACACCCTCAGCTGACTCATCAGTACAAGAGATGAATAACACTTGTCAGAAAACANTCTTTTATTAAAAATCGACTCTGAAAGTCCGTGCACATATACAGTTAACACCATTTCACCTAGAAGAAGAAGTCATCTTAGTTATGAGCTTAAGATGATGAGATTACATAATGCCTCACATAATTAAGCAACTCTGCTTCCAGTTTCAAATTTACTGTTCTGATTTGTGATATTGACCACATTTACATGGACAATATTTCTTCAACTCAATAGAAGTCCAATCTGATTAGAGATCCCAACTTAAATGACAAATAAAATTATAATGCCACGAACTATTTAAATACACTATGCTGATAGTGGGTTTAGGATGTCAAGGGGAACCCAGATGGACTGTTGGCGTTGATGGTGGCTGGTAGCGTATACATTTGAGGTGGCAAATACAAGAGGGCTACCTAGACAACCAAGCCTGGAACCATTAGCAAAGGTCTGTCTTTTACAGAGCAATGGGCAGCGAGCAAAACAATTACTATACCGACAGGGCTGGTTAGGTCTGTTCCACCAGTGAGCACATACTGAATCATAGGTGTCGTTGGCAAGTCTACCTGAAGTTTAATATAGAACACACACACTCCACCCGTTGTAAACGGCCCCATGTCGTCATGTGACCAAAGTTCCACCTCAGAGGTTTTTTCTTTCCACCGAGGGAGGCCGAAAGATGAGATGAAAGCTCTGGAAAAAGCTAATAAGTAGACCTAAAAGAAAAGAAGCTTTTGTTCTGTGTCATACTAAAGTAGCTGAGTAGAATATGTAATCAATCTACTTTTAATAAAAAATAGCTGCAAACATAGCATGACAGAGCTTTCCAATAAATTTCTGACTGAAATAAACCCATAGGAAAAAGGCATTGCTCGCGGCTCTTGAGATCAGTTTGAGCTTCTCATGTTCGTATCATTCTGTGATCATTTGTTTCTGATTTACTTCTCCTAAGGGTCCCTGTAAGTAAGGAAAAAAAAATAAGCTGTGATTTTTAAAGTCCTGACTCAGTGCTGACATGCAGTTTCTCACACTGTACCAGCGTCTGACTGACAAAGAAGACAGCCCATAATCCTCTATTCACACACCTGCAGACTGACTCCCCCACTGTCCCAGGCTAGCCCTTCATCAGAAGACTGACCTTAAGCCGTAATTCATGCTCTGTCCGTTCTGCATGTTGGATGGTTGGATAGTCATAACCCCCTTCCCCCACACATTTCCAACATCAGATAGGGGGTGTTTGTGTCGACCATTTGCCTCCAGGCCCTGTGAGGGTGCAGACATGTCTGGACGTCTGGATGCTGTGTGATTCACTCGTAAAGCTCCGACTGAGGAAAACACTGAGTTGATTGTCCTCTGGCTACATCCAAAGGTTTACTTTTGAGGCTTTGTTTAGGCTGAGATATGTTATGCAGCTGCAGACGAACACAACGATTACAGAGTCGAGTGTCAGTGTGGACTACTTGATAGATTGAGGAAAAAAAAGCAGATGTTTGAGCTTCTGAACCGTGCATTTCAACTGGGCTGCACCACAAATATAGCTGAGACACAGAGAAGACTTACATACTTGGCTATCATCATAACAGGAACACATTAAATGTGAAATTCTTGAGTCAGCACTTTCATGCTCTTAAAATGGAGCATGTCACAGGTTTGGCAGATTAGTACGGACACTGGTTGAGAGCAGTCATATGTTCACCGTGGATCTGTGTTATTTAGAGGCCTCAACTTACATCATTTTTAAATTCTTACTTAAGCCACTTGGTGCAGCTGCCTGTTTTTATACGTATATATTTTCAAATATACAGTATAAATTGTAAGTATATATTCCATGATGCCTTTAAATTATTTAGATGTTAATTTTATGAAATCTGTGCCATGAAGATATAAAACTATTCAATCTGTACAAAAAAAAATGAATTAGAAAGAAGAAGAGGAAGAAGAAAAACAAAAACCAGCAATTAAATATAACCAGCAGACAAACAAACAAGTTCTCTATAGCCGTATAAGTAAACCTGTGTCATGTCAAAGGCTGCATTCACTCTCCTTGGCTCCATCATGACATGTTCTGACAGGCTGGATTCACGGAGCTCAAATGAGACGACGCTGAGATTACAACTGTGTGGAAGCTATTTTTTTTTTTTCTTTCCTGACACCAAGAAAGAAAAAAAAACCTGCTGGATGGAGAATATGAATTCAGATTTCTCTCTGGTTGGTCTGATCAGGATTATTCTTTACCTCAGTTATCTTTAGTTATACTCAAATGCACATTGCTATGAGTGCAATCCCATTCACAAATCATTTCGAGTGTTTTATTTTATTTTTTTGCATTTGTAATTGAGTCTCTCAAACTGTCCAAGTGTGGAACAGATCTTTGATCAGATCAAGAAAGCCATTCACATTTAATATATGTAAAGTAAAGCTTTCACCTCTCCTTACTGTTCATTATGAATTAATTTATTATATTTCCAGGCTTACGCCAAATAGCAGTTTACTTTGGCAGTTGACTGCATGAAAAGTCTAATTAATTTTATTGAAAGTTTAAGTTAAATTGTTTGAATTATTTGTGTATACAGCTTAAGTCAAAACTTAGTCAAAAGGTAACCTTCCTTTTTCTAAAGAACCATACGTAGCATAGCATACTTAATGAGACCGCATCAAAGCATAAATCAACCACTTCACAATGAGCCAGAGCTTTGCGAGAGAGCTGGTCAGGTCAAATACATAACACACCTGGCTATTCTTAAAATGCATGTTAATAATGAACCATCTGTCTTTGTGAATATACTCTTCCATTACCCTTCGAACGCTGCTGGTCACGACGCTGGTCATGTGTGGCTCTAATCCCACTGTGACTGCCGAGTGTCAGAGTGTTCATTTTTCTTTTACGACCTCTGACCTTGTCTGAGAGCAGTGTGTGCAGGTTGCCGTGGTGACGGGTCAAGTCAACAAGATTCGGGAGGACATGAGAGACGATACCTCTCTCCTTGATACAATAACCTTTCTTATGTGGCAAGCCAACATGTAAGCCACTCATAACCCTACGTTCAGCTGACAGTTGCTACTGGTTTATTGTATGTTACTTATTAGCCTGAGCTTAATTATCTGGCTTGGTTTGCTCTCGGTTGGGTGGCTGGGTGGGGGGTGGGGGGGTCAGTGTGTCTGTGTATATATGAATCAGCAGACTATGGAACAGTGGTAGCCCCGTGGCTAGATGCCTGCTCACCCGTGGTCGTCTGAGTGCTGCTATTTAGGGGTCTCCTGTCTGATTTGGGAGGTTATTACTGTGGAAGTGGGGTCATGCAGGAGCTGGGGGTGAGTTGCCAAATAACTGAGGTCCTTGTTAAGGTGGACGCATTTTACAGAGCAGGGTTCAGACCCTGATGGTTTTTGAAAAAAAAAAAAATCTGGTAGAAAGGAGACTGTGATTGTAATTATTTGATAGTCTACTTAGCTGAGCTACAGCCCTCAGTGGGGTTGTATACCTCTGATCCACAGCTGCCCTGGAACACAGTGTCTCATTTGTTTTCACCCCAGTCTGAGGTCATGACATTATTAATGATGCTTGCAAGCCTCTAAGTGACATGGGCTGTGTTATAGATTCACTGTGTTGAAAAGAAAAAAGGTTCCTCTGTGTATTCAAGCAGCACAAATAACAAAAATCACTTACTAAATCACTTATCATTACTAAACCGAACAGCCATTTCAGTCAAGAGCGGGGTCAAGTATTGAGCAAAACAAATATTAAGTCATATAAAGGAATGAATCAACTAACACTGAGCAGAAAAGAAAAGCTCACTTGTCTGGCTACTACAGTTTTATACAGTTGCTAACACACTAAAATGACATGGATAGCACAAATATTTAAACTGACACACAGGGAGCAAAACCTCATCTCAAATCTCCAAAACTTTAAACACATTTTCTGCTTTACACACATTTTGCAAATCGAAATGTCACTTTTTAAGTGTACTGAACACGGTTCTCTGTATAAGACACAACAATCTGACATAAAGTCACATGTTTGCAATTTCAGAACACTGCCATTTAAAAT
>JASGAT010380389.1:0-26356 GCA_030220025.1 Chelon auratus
TAGTCGATGCTATTTACATCTCCTGTCAGTGGTCGTAATGATGTGGCTGATCGGTGTAACTGCTTAAAGCAGATCTCTGGTAGCATGTTGGTGTTAGTTTGTGTTACTCTCCATCCACACAGAGTGAGGAATTATGAGAAGTCAACCAATGTGGAGGCTACGGGACGCAGTCTTCCAGCCACCAGGTGTGGCCTCTGGGTGATTGTAGCTTGTGTAAGTCAAATATCGACTGGTTGAAAGAGAGGTGCACAGATAACAGCTGCAGGTAGAAACTTGTTTTCACTTCACTACAACAGAGACAAGAATAGCCTTCTTTTCTGGTGATTATGCGTATTATTGGGACAAGCTACAACCGCTACAAGTGCGTCTGCGTAGCACCAACTCTGTCCCATTCTGGAGCCTTAAGAAGGAACCAAGAGTTAAACCCGTACGTACACTTCTTCAATGCAACAAATGAACAGTCCTCCACATTTTTCGTTTAAAGGAATTCCCCTTTAGTTTCAGCTAACTAACAACCAAATAAACACAGCTGTCTCACCTCCTCTCAGCAATGTGGTGATTACAGGCACATGGTTGGTGCAGGCCGCTGCAGAAACACAGGACAAAATAGTTCGTTTTTTTTACATTTTTACAGAAGTGGGCAACAAGCAGCCGCACATTCACTGTATTTGTAAAGTGAAACCACGGCCACATGCATGACCGAACACAGAGCAATGGGGTTTATCGGTGATGATGAGTGTTCCCTCTTACCCAGATGGAGGGGGGTATTCCCCAGGCTGTCTCGCTGGTTGGGGTCAGCGCCATGGCTCAGTAGCAATTGCACTACAATTAATGTTAAAGAATGACTGTTAAAATTAAATCTGCCGTTGCTCATTTTGAAGTCTTCCAAAGGAAACCTACCAATACTCTCATTGCCATTGCAGGAAGAGAAATGAAGAGCTGTCCTTCCCTTGTCGTCTGCCGCACAGGGGTCTATGTCGTCTTGCAAGAGCTTTCGCACTGTTAACACAAAACACAACCTCTCAGTCCTCCCGCACACTGCCTGCCAAATAATCAACTGCAATTAATCACCTCACTGTTCGTACCTGTGTCGATGTCGTTGCTGTTCGCTGCTTCCCTCAGTCTCTTCACAGCTGCAGAGACGAGACATTCATAGTGACACGGGATGGAAAAAACTTCTTTATGAATGTATGCATTTACAGGAACACTTTCAAATGCGTTGGTGGCGGCTGATTAGCCGACTGAAACTGACGGTACACACTGTTCATTCCACGCTATGTTGGGTAAGAAGAGGAAATCCCATGCTGATAATAGGAGATGAGCAGATAGCTACTTGGTTTGAAGATGATATTGTGCAATATTAGTTGTATTTCACTGCTTTTAAATGTGTTTTACAGCATTAAACAGCTATTATTAATTCTATTAGTCAAGTGGCCAGCTTAAAGTAGGCTACACGTGTGAACATAGCTGAGACGTGTGAAATCAAATAAATCAAAACGTGAATAAACAAATTAAAGACGATTACACTGTGTGTGAATCCGTATTTTTTTTATTATGCATTTGGTCATGTTGATGACCGGTGTTTTTATTTACCATTATTACTGAAGATATCTCAAAAAGCGCGGCAGTGACATTACTCTGCGCGTGGAAGCTCCTGAGATTAAGGTTATTATCTGACCTGTGTGCGGGTTTCTAAAATAACTAATCTCAGGAGGACAAAAAATAAATAACTTAACATGCGTGCTTTCCATAATATGCACACAACAAACGGCGCTGTTCACTGTTCTGGTGCTCTGGCACTGTGAAAATTGTGTATTTGTATTAAAGCATTTAACATATAAAATTCATAATCATCTGTGACACCCTCTACGTATACACACACATTTACATTGTTCAGCTTTCCACGATATGAAAATAACACACAATTTAACGTGTATGTTTGGAGAATAGCAACAATTTGGGTTCTTTTAAAGGACAAGATAGAGAAGCAACAGATAAATATCTCCGGAAACTTATATCTGTGTCTCTAGAGAGGTGGAGATAAATAAATAATTTGACTTGCGTGCCTTCAGTAGGTGTAACAGACTTTACAGCTTGCTCCAAAATGCGCATCATGTCCCCACATCATGCCGCGCACACAACAAACAGCGCTAGTCATTATTCTGATAAAGCAGTAGGTAGAGATATATTTTTTTTTTAAAAAAACAGCAGCTGTTACAATATCCTACTGCTCGGTGTGTATTTGCACACAGGTAGTTGAAGCATGCGGGTGTGACCACAGGTAGTATTTTCATAGTAACGCATGTGCTTTTGTTGCTTCCCTCACCGCATGTACATCTTTAACAGTAAGTTATTTCATTTTTAACGAGACAGCGTAGGTACCCCTTACCGTAAATATCTTTACCAATAGGACCCAGGTTCCGCACGGCTCTGTGGTACCGCCTGGCCCTGCTCCCCGTCATCTTCCCCAATTTGCACGCCGAGCTCAGCTCCCCTTGTCCCGGCTCTCCTCGCCCCGGCTCCCACAACAAGTGCAGGTACCTGAGCTCTTTGTCGTCTCTCTGTCCGACTCTACCCAGCACCACTTTGCCTTCTCCTATTCCGCTTATGCCGAACCCGACGGCGGCGGCGGTGCCCACATCGTCCATCCTGCTCTCCATGTCCCCCCGCTGCTCCGCGTCTTCTTCCCCGGTTTCGGCTTCGGGTCCGTGCTCCACCACGTACTCCCCCTCGGAGCTGGATCGGTCATGGTCCGAGGCGACGATAGAGCTCCACCCGTCCATACTTCACCGCAACACGGGGAAGCGATGCTTTACACTCGTTGCATACGGCGCTTGCAACTCCTGCTCAAAAGCCGGAGGGAAATGCAACCGTCAGTAAGAGCTGGAGTCAACTTTGAACACGGCTTGTTTACCCTCAGCGACACCTGGGGCCATTGCACGGCGCGTCAACGCAGCAACTCCTCAACTAAACTACACCTGGATAATTTTAAGTATGAAAACAGTAAATACCTTCCTCCAAAATGTCCCCCTATGTCACATTTTCCATTTCATCGGATACTAGTAGTAAAAGGCACACCCATTGTGCAGTCAACAGCCTCGGAGCGGTAACGACCAATCATAGTCCGCGTTGTTAATTCGCTCCCGTCCAATAGGATCAACGCAGCCAAGCAGCCAATCAGACGGCCCTCCTGTGTTGGACGAGTGACAGTTCCTTCCGGGTATGCGCGCTGTGAAAATCTTAATCAAAAAACGTAATCGTTTATATACACTCACTGAAAGCGTGTGTGTGTGTGTGTGTGTGTGCGTTCATCTGTTACAACTTGTTCCAAAATAAGCATCATGTCCTCATGTCATGACGGACACACAACAAACAGCGTTGTTGATTGTTCTAATTAGGCCAATCAGACTGGCGTCCTGTTAGAGGCGGCGGTTGCTCTGGGCATGCGCACTGTGAAAATCTTGAATCAATTAAAACCCGTAGCATAAAAAACAAACGAACCAAAAAAGACAAAGCTAGCATGCTAGCACTGTTGTATGTTTAATCGTTTAATATAATATAAAATTATATGGTTAATTATCAATTTAATCACAAGTTACATAGTTCCTCAACAATTACTGATGTATTTATTTATCTTTATTACTGTAGATATTTCTTTCTCAGCTGCCAAAACGCTCTGTAGTGACATTATTCTTCAGTGCTTTTTTGCGTCCAGCTTGTTCCAAAATGTGTCTCATGCCTCTACGTCATGACTCACACTTGTTTTCGTACTCTGACATTGTGAAAATCTTAAATCAAAAACTGTATTCATTTAAATAAAATAAAAAACAAAGCCTGTCTTCCGTCACTGATGTATGTTTAATCATTTAACGTCGTATAAAATGCATAACAATCTGCCATGACAGCCTCCCTCCACCTGTACACCTTTACATAATACAGCTCTCTATGATATGAAAATAGTTTAATGTATATTTGTGAAGATTAACAACAATATAGGTGCTTTTAAAGGATAAGATAAATCTCCAGTGTTGGTTTGGACCCCTAGACGTCACACGATGAGTCAGGGGGACAGAAGAGGAAGGTTAAAGTGGCCATCTTGAAGAATTTCACTTAAATATATCTCTGTTAAGTCATATCCATGAGGTAAAACAATGGCGACTGAGCCTACAGCCCACAGATTAAAGTATTGCACTGTTTATACATTTGCATTATTAAAAACTTGATGTCTGTGGAGACCTTTTCGGGAAAATTTGCTGCATTACGTTGCTACTAGCATAATCTCTGTTTACAGATGTCTGAATATGAATGCAGACAACAGCTGATAGATAATGGCTAATGGCTAATTCTGCAGCTTCATACTAAAACACACTGGCAAAACACAAGTTGGCTTTCATCACTTCTTCTGCCAGAAAATCAGTTTTCATGAAGTAACGGAACAAGATGAAGCAGCCACAGTAATGAAATATTCGAGATTGCCACTTTAAGCTTATAGTTTCAGACTCTCTTCTGGTAAAGTACAGAATAATTGTACTTCTTTGTGACACTGAGACGCGATCAAAATGAAGAAAGGGAAGTCGGTCTTTGGTTGAAACAGTCGCACAAGCCATAAACAGGGTGGTAGCCAGTGATATGTAGGATGGCAGTCTGTGCAAATACTCTGTCTTGAAGGGGGAATGCCTATGGGCGCAGGAGGTAGCAGTTCGGAGGGACTTAAACAGCATCATGTAGCTTCGACACACGTTTAATAAAACAATCAGAAGTCAAGTTTCAGTCCTGAAGACACGGAGGCTCCAGCTGGTGCTAGGTAGTTGGGGAACGCCGTGTCAGCAGCCGATGTACCTGCATCCTGATCAGCTGGCATCGGTCCGGACTTATGAACGTGCTGCGACAGCCGAGCGCCGTGGGTGACGCCCTGCTGCTTCAAGTATCCCTGCTGGCAGAACAGCGGCGGCTTGCGGTGGGTAAGAGATGAACGGAAACATGATTCTAAAAGACAGGATGGGAAAAAAGGCAGCAGTGAGGGAAACAATCTGCTCTGGGGGTGTAGTTGGAGAGGTGACAAATTTGAACGTTTGTACTTCTATTAACAAAAATCTTCTGGACTTAGCTGTTTTCCAGCAAATGTCCAGTCCAACTGAGCCACTTTTAGCAGTGCCTTAATATTTTATGAACATCAGCTGTCAGTCTTACCTGCATAGAAGGACCTGAGGTCAGTCTGGACACAGTGCTCCAGGAAGCGCCGCAGAGGTTGGATGTGCGATACGGGACCGTCCCATTCTGTGAGGAAGTCCTCAACGATGTGATGAATAGCCTTGGGCCTCGGTAAAGTCCAGCCGTGGGGGCGCAGCTTCATTTCTTCATCTGCCAAAAAAAATCCACATTAAAACGTTTTAAAAAATTTACTTTTTGATGGTGCATTTGGCAGAATCTCTACTCACCAGAAGGAAGCGTGTCGTAGTAGTATAAAACAGGGTGTAGAAAGTTGGATTTCCAAGCTTTGGTCCAGTCTGTTTCTGCCCTGTTACGCCCCAGGTAGTCTATCTTCTCCTTCCCGTACTGCATGACGACAACTATCAGGCCATGGTTGGAGACCTCTCGGCCGGTTAGGTTGGAGAACTGAGGCAAGGCCTGGAGAGGGAACTCTTCCAGACACTCGCAGTAAGAGCTTCGGGTCAGGAAAAGAGGAACGGACAAACAAATGAATAATTGTAGGTTAGCAAAAAGGTCAGGTAAAGTCAATTCCAGCATTAACATCTCCTAGATCCCTGAGACTGATCAGGACTGATAACCTGATGTTGGTGTGTTGGTTCAGATCCAAATTAACCTGTTAAAATTCCCAAAGTCAAACACTGATAGATCTGTGCTCTGTGAGGTAAAATCACATGTTTTTATCAATAGAGTCTGGTGTCGGTTCCCATAATTAAAGCCACCTGACAGCAAGTGGTGAATATACTTAAACTGATATTAGCCTTTTTAGATGGTTAGAACATGTTTTGCTACTGGTCCCACTCACAGCCGTTCAGCTACTTTAAACTGGAGGCATGCTAACCGACTTCTCTTGGAAATAATACACCACACTTCAGAGAAATTGAACTACTCCTGTAAAAGCTAAGGAGGTCTGGGCAGCTAAAGACAGAAAACTTCTTAATGTCGACCAACTGAGTGGAGAAAGAAAGAGGTAAAATATTGTGGAAATATTAGAAATATCTGGAACCAATGTGTAGCTTTACATAAAACTATTTAAAAACTGAAACGATACTGAACTGAATCGATTCAGGAAGTCAGTAGCGACACCCAGCCCTACTCAGAACTAGCGTTCACTTACCCTCGAAGGAGTATAACATCCCCGAGCACCTCAAACATCTGGTACGGCCCGGAGGCCTCGCCGAGACGCTTCAGGATCCAGGACTGCAAATGTGTCATCAACAGCTTTGTCGACGGCCACGGGCTGCCATGGTAACGATGCTCCAGCACACGGTGCACGGCTCGCACTGAGACAGAAAGTCCATACGGTTCCTTTAGATATCACACTGAGCATGCAGTCTTAAAGGGGAACTATTTCTAGCATAAAATACGGTAGTTTACTCACCCATATAACTTCTGTGTCATTTGCAATCATTTAGGAAATAATTAAATCAATGTAAATCCATATAGCGGGAGTGACAGGGCACTGAGACACAGCCTCTAAATAATGCATTAACTGCCGCGAAACTCTTTCATTTCGCCAATATTTTGTTATGATACGCTAGTGCTATTTCCCGTTGACTGTCGCGGCCCTCAGACATGACATCGTCCAGGTCAGAAGACATCATCCGGGGTCTGTGGGTCAATCTACAGACCCCGGATGATGATAACAGGTAACTCCGAACTCAACGGGGAATAGCACTAGTGTATCAAACAAAATATTGGCAAAATGAACGCGTTTCGCGGCAGATAATGCGTTATATGGGTGAGTAAATGACCGTATTTTATGCTAGAAATAAGGTCCAGGTTGAAAAAAACAGTAGTTCCCCTTTAACAAATACAACCAAATGAAGGCTTGGACCTTTTTACAGCGTCCCACCTGTGTAACGAAATCCATGGACGAAGCCACCGGCGGACGAGCGGTAGTCTCTGGAGTGAGCGGCGGTCCCCAGCACAAACAAACCAGGCGTGTTCTTCCCTTCATACCAGGCCGTCACCCCTGGCAACCTCCCTTTGGCATTCTCACTGTTTGGTGGGCAGGAGGAGCTGAGGAGATTTTTTTCATTATCTATCTCATATATAGATACATATAAATAAAACAGCTTTGCGTTATGTAGACTTAATCATACACGAGTGAATCCGTACCTGTCGAATATGCTGAAGTTGAACCGGAACCCGAGACATCGAATCACTCGGTCGTACGGTTTCCGCATCGGGAAGTTGTCGATATGATGCCCCGGCAGTTCTTCGCTTGTCACTTCAGATCTATTCATCTCCTCTTTGTTTTGTACGTACTTGTTTAAAGTGAGATACAACCGTCCCTTCTTGTCTTTCTCCTTTCCACCTGATCTCCTCCGGCCTTCCTCCTTTCGTTGAGCGATAACTATTTTCTCCAGGCGCGCCTCCACCAGCCCGTCCAGGGACTTCAGCTGATACGTATCTATTAGCTCATTGTTCACAGCTCTGGAAAACAAAAACAAGAAGTCCGTTTAGTTTAAAATAACTCGTTGCCTCACCTTTTTGGTTAATAAATGTCACTATCTTTTAAAGCATCTTCACTTTACCTGAGATCTCCTACATAGTGCGTCTGCCAGGCCAGTCTGACGGGACTGGAACTGAGCATGTGCACCCGACTAGCTCGTCCCAAGATGCTCTGGGCCGTTTCAAAAGCAGAGTTCCCCTTTCCCAGAATTAGCACAGCCTGGTCCTTGTAGTCCTCTGGGTTAGTGGAGATGGACTCGTAGCCTTCCACCAAATCGGAACCGACAAACTCGACCTTCTGAGGAACCCACAAACCTGTGGCTACCAGGAGGACGCTGAGGGAAACAAGAAAAACAATGAAATCTACAATCTAAAAGCTTTCATCTGACGTTTACTGTGACACTAAATACCCGCAGTTGTAGTCTGAAGTGTGCTGATCGGTTAGGACGTAGCTCCTTCCAGCGGCTGACTGCACGGCTCTGATCCTCCCGACGTCCACCCCGTACCGGACCCTCAACCCGAGCTCCTTCACAAACATGGACAGGTAGAGAGGGAAGGCGTCGGCCGGAGGGTAAAACTCGCTGCTCACTCTCTTGAACAAGAGGTCGGGTTTGTCGCTCAGCAGCGAGTTCCAGTCGTGGCGCAGGTTGAACTCTCGGTTCCGCCTCCCGGTGTAGATCTTATTGATGCTGATGAGCTTCCTGTGCCTGGGATACCTTGGGACGAAACGAAACAGAGCAAGGAGAGCATGACCTCACTCATGAACACAGAGAAGACATCTAAGGATGCTGTCCGAGCTTGTCCAGCTACAGAGACTCGTGAAGCATCGCCTCGATGGATAGTTACATTTAGAGGAGGTGCGTGTCAGGCCCCACCGTAAGCTACATCGTAGACATGCAACCATAAATCAAGCTACATACTCTAAAAAGTTCCTGCCGTTCCAAAAGTTCCCCACTACTGCACCACATGAAAAACTCTCACATAAGTTCCTTACTTGTTGAAGAAGCTCCCAGGTCCCGAGTTCCTCTCCAAGATGATGTAGTCTCTCCCGGCCTTGGACAGGAAGTGTCCCATCTGTAGCCCGGCAGGCCCGGCTCCGAGCACACAGTAGTCATAGCGGCCCGTCCCGTTGTGGTAGCGGTCATCGAAAGAGGAGCTCACGACGAAGCCAGTCAGGGTGAAGAGGATGAAACGAGAAAAGGTCAGCTCCATAACCTGCCGCACAAGATGGAGGGATTAGGGAAATGCATTAATATAATATGGGACTGGAACTTATCCCGGTTGTCATTGGGTGAGAGGCGAGGTAGGCAGGTTGCCGGTGTATCGCAGGGCTAACCTAACCAGCATATCTTTGGACGGTGGGAGGAAGGAGTAGTACCTGGAGAGAACCCATGTAGACACATGTACACTTAGCCTGGATTAGAACCCAGAACCTTCTTGTTCTGAGGCATCAGTGCTAACCAACCACACCAGCCTTAAAAATGAACAAACAGCACCTGAAAAGCTATTTTAACGCAATTTGGGATTTGGGAATATAAAACCAAAATATATAAACATGGTAGCGTTAGGTTGTTGTTTCAAATCCCCCCAAAAAAGAAGAGATGTTTGCAAGTTATGTCAAGTTTTATTATTTATTTAGTTGACTCCCAGCCTGCAGAGGTATTTGGGCCATGATGGGGCAACAGCAGCAGTAATCAATTCGGTGTTATGGAGCATTTCTGAGCAAATCCAAGCTTGATGGGACGCTCAAGAGATAATTTAACGACTCAAAAGAGTTCAAACCGGGTGAAGAGAGAGACAGCTGCAGCAGCGGGCTGTGGGTAAGAAGAATCCCCCGGGTCTCCATGAACTCTCCAGCCGACGTTATATCACTGTGCTGGGGATGCGCCGCCTCCTGGAGCAGATGTGAGGTCGGTTTATTATCTAACAAATCACAGAAACACGGAGCCTTCGTTACCTTTTTTGTTTTTTATATCAGCCGATGCCTTGTGCGCACCATCCGGGGTGTGAAGTCTGCCAGGGTCGCTACATGTTTCCTCTTCAACATTTTTTTTTATTTTATTTTTAAAAAACGCGATCCGTTTGGGTTGTGCTGTGTGCCCCCTCTGGAAAATAAGACCCACTAGCTCAACCCACTTCCCCTCTGCGTGGTGAAACACCAATGGAGGAACCGCTTACATCAGGGGGCGTGATCAGAAAAATACCTCAGAATAAAAAAAATAATAAAAAATAGACCAGAAGAAAAGAGAAGTGCATGGTTTGTTCAATATACACTGCTTTGATTTATTAAGATAAGACTTTATTTGTTTAAAGCTACAGGGTACATTGCAAAAAAAAATATATAAATTAAAGTTGCATCATAAATAGAAGTAATAATATAAAATTAAATTAAAGTGTGATACTATAGGAAATTACAACTTTTTCTTTATTTAATCGTACATATTAATTAATCTGAGATTGAACATGAAAACAGATTTCAAACGGCAAAATTGGATTTCATTATGAGGCGTGTTTCAGCCACTACCGAGAAAAAAATATCTATACACGTAATTGGATAGTCCTACAACCAATCAGAGCAACGTGCGGTATAAACCTAAGACTTATAGGCGGTTTAGGCTTCTGCGTCAATTTGACGCCGTAGCTACGCAGAGCATACGTAGACACTAACGCGTAGCCTTATGTGCACCTCTCTGGAAATGTAACTACATGTCAGCGTGCAAGAGCTGTGATTGGTCCGCTTGGTAGCAGCGTGTGTCCGCTTTAGTATTTCCAGCTACTTCTCCCTCTCCGCAATTTTCCAATATATTGTAGGATCAATTAAAATGGAACAGGTTACCTGAAGAGGTTCAGATATACAAACATTTTGTCGTCTTTGGCCAAATTTCGGCAAAAAGTTTCAGTCAACATTGTTGAAACTGAAGCGAAGAAAAACCCGACACAGCGCTGACTAAAGTTAGAGCACACATATAAATGGCTGACATCATCGTAGGCCAGGTCCGCAGGTTACGGCGTCTATGTCCCGCAGTACTCTAAATGAGCCTTTATTCTCCTTCTCCTTAATGCCTTAATCGCTTTTTTAGATAGCAGATATTAAGTTTGAGATATCTTATCTGTTTTGTTGTAAGCAAATTCAACATCATGGCGCTCAGATTATGTGGATGACGCTGCTACTTCACCGCATAAAGCTACACCTACAAGATCTTTGCAGGAGCGTAATCAGTTCCCAAGGGAGTGACCAACAGAACAGCTTTCCACCACAGAAAATTTGTGGGCGGGGGAAGTTGGTTTGGCTCCCAGGCTACATTTTGAACTTCTGAGTGATATAATATTTTACATAGTACCGTTAGATTATTAGTACTGAAGCATCAGCGTGTAAGAAGTATATTTTTATCATCTTAATAACAAGATTCAAGCAAACTCAAACATCTCAACTCATGTTAACTACTCGACAAGTTAGCTTAATTTCACCACAGAGTATTTTCTTTACGGATACAAGACTGCTCTTTAAGTTGACCTTTTGATTTCTGCCTTGTCATGTTTTCTGATTCTGCCACATTAAAGTCTGCTTTGTCATGTGTAGCAGCTTCAAGTTTTAGTAAAATGACTCAGCAGTCACACTTCCCTTTTGAGTCAGCAGCTACAGCGTCGCAGTAGTATAAATATGAGGCAGGACGGAGTCGAGAGGCCACAGTGGATCGACCGCTCAGAGGAAGTGACAACTGACAAGACGACGCTCCAGCCAGCATTAACCGCTGAAGACTTCAATTTGCTCAATGTAAGTTAAAACTAATCAAATACATCTTTATTTGTATTAAATGTGTTTTTTACTAAGCTCTGTATTAAACCTGGAACAGATGGAGAACATGAAGAGTGCAAGGAAAAATGACTCCGTCGAAGCTGGCAGGTATGTCAGTATAGATTTCAAAATAAAAGTTTTAGCATGATTTTCTAGGTTTTTATGTGTATATTTATATACTGTGTCTTTGTTCTCTTTCTGTGCCCTCAGTGATTTATCAGAGCAGATAAAAGCCGCCACAAAAGACAACCACGTGAGAGCGGAGAACACGGAGCTGATGCTGAGTTATCAGAAGGGACAAATCACTCTGCAACAGTACAAGGTAAGGAGTACAAACTGAACTACATACTGTACACCACCACCACCACGTCTTCTATTTTATTTATTTTTTTCTCTCACGGTGTTTGTTCTGCTTTCACCAGGTCCTGCTGTGCTCCCTCTACGAGATCTACAAGGCTCTAGAAGAGGAGCTGGACAGGAATTCCTCCCATCCAGCTGTTGCTCCGATATATTTCCCTCAGGAACTCGCCCGTGTGGAATCACTGGAAAGAGATCTGGAGCATTTCTTCGGCTGGGACTGGAAGAAGAGTGTGGTAGTCCCTGCAGCCACGCACAGATATGAGCAAAGACTGCGAAAGGTGAGTGGGAAAGATGAGCTGTTAAATCCAAATCAACACAAAGCAGCTGACCTTATGACAAATTAAATCTATTAGATCACCTTAAATTTAGCAGACTCACAGCGGCTTGTCAAATTTTCTAAAAGTTTATCGCATTTCCTTTTTCTGAAGAGTTTTTTTTCCCAAATGTTTGGCAGCAGTTTTCTGGTGTAGATAGACAGAGAGATGGTCTTCATACCTATCCTTCACTCATGTACACCAAACTAACAAAAAGCCAAACTAAAACAAACTGGACTTGTTGCATATATCTGGTCGTAATGCAAGTTTCAAGTGTGAACCATTCACAGATATGTTCCACCGGACATTTAGAATTAAAGAAGCGACTTAGATAAAACATCCTCGAGAAAATTTAACAAGTCAAGTTGCCTTTGTTTCAGCTTTCTTTTGCAATGACCTGGATGACCCAGAGTCTTTGCAGAAATACTACCCGGCATACTCAATGAGAAAGGCAAATTGAAAGTGCCTTTTCAAAAATAATTCAAACAGAGAAAGAGAAAGATTGTTGTTTGTGACCTTTGTTCCTTATTTTTTGTTAGACTTCCACAGAAAAGGAGGTTGGTTAGTCAACCGTTATAGCCATCAGCCATAATGTCATTTATAGCAGACTATTTCAGCTAATATATTGAATTTAGTCAAATAATTTAGCCATTTCTTCAGTTTTAACCAATTATTTAACCTAGTACATTACATTTAACCAACTATTGTTGCAATGTCATGATTGTAAGCCAACCATTCCAACTAATTTGTGAAATTTACTTCAATATTTTAATAATTTCTTTAGTTTTAGCGATTTATTTAAGCTAGTACTTAACTTTTAATCAACCATTTCAGCCATTATGCCATTCACAACAGACTATTTCAGCTAATATATTGCATTTAGTCAAATACTTGAGCTATTTCTTTAGTTTTAACCAACTATTGAACCTAGTACATTACTTTTAACCAACTATTGTTGCAATGTCATGATTGTAAGCCAACCTTTCGAGTTAATTTGTGAAATTTTGTGCATTTTAGTCAATTGCTTACTTGTAGCTAAATATTTAAGCTAGTACTTTACTTTTAACCTACTATTTAAGCTATTTAAACATTTTTAGAAAGTCATTTTAGATAATTTATTAAATTGAATCCAATATTTTAGCCAATTCTTTAGTTTAAGCTAACTAATTAAGCTAAGCTAGTAGCCTGGGCTACATTAGTTTTAACTGATAATTAGTCTGCAGCGAGTTCCGTATTTTTAGCCAACCATTTCAGTTTATCCTTAGTTTTAGTTAACTATTTAAACTAGTACATCGTTTTTTCAACCATTTTCTTATTTCTAGCCATCTGTTTTAGCCAAAGTATTACTATTAGCTAACTATTAAGCTATCAGCCTACACTACATTACTTTTAACTATTAGCCTGCAGCAAGTTACTTATTTTTAGCCAACCGTTTCAGTTTATCCTTAGTTTTAGTTAACTATTTAAACTAGTACATTGCTTTTTGAACCATTTCCTTATTTTTAGCCACCTGTTTTAGCTAAAGTATTATTATTAGCTAACTATTTAAGATAGCATTCCTGTAAGTTTGTCATTTTTAGCCAAACGTTCGGCTTCCTTGTCAGTTTTAGACATTTTATTCATTTTAGCCAACTATTTATTAAAATGTAGGCACTACATTCTGTGACGGTCATCTTCTGTTCCTTATTTTTTTTTAGGTCGGCAAAGATAACCCAGAGCTGCTCGTGGCCCACGCCTACACCCGATACCTGGGGGACCTATCAGGGGGACAAGTGCTGGGAAAAATCACCCAGAAGTCTCTCGGGTTGAGCAGCAAAGAGGGGCTGTCGTTTTTCTCCTTCCCCGGCGTGTCCAGCCCCAACCGCTTCAAGCAGCTGTACAGGAGCCGCATGAACAGCATCGAGCTGACGGAGAAGGAGAAGGCGGCGGTGCTGGAGGAGGCCGTGTTGGCCTTCGAGTTCAACATCCAGGTGAGATTCACTGCTCCCACGGGGACGATTTAGAGGCAGAAGTGCTTCTCAAACCGATGCAGAAAGGGGAACTGAATCCAACGCATGCAGAACTTCCCAAGTTGCTGATCATTTTTAAAATTTGTTTTCTCCCAGGTTTTTGATGACTTGCAGAAAATGTTGAGTGTCACAACGGAAACCGTGGACCAATCAACCGCCAGCTTCCCAGCGGTCGAGCTTGGATCTTCACCCATCATGCAGGTCACCGTGGGGTTATGCGTCGCTTTGGCCACTATTGGAATAGGAATCTATGCCTTGTAGGCTTTACTTGTGTATACTACTGATGATACGCACTAACAGCACTTTAAATGAAACAAATCAAATGACTGAAATTTGTGCCCGATATATGTGATGAATCAATATATTTGTATCTTTATATGATTTGTGTCTAATAAAGAATCTGACCAAGTCTGTTAATACGACTTCAAATACTTTATTTTTCTTTAAACACAACATGGAGACATTTTTAACTTCACAGAAAGCATTACAACCACCTTTTATTCATTGTTTTAACATATCATTATTACTCAAAGACATCCAATGATGGATAGAACAGCAAAAAAACAAAACAAAACTATTTACATCAACATGGGAATGAATGAAGCTCAGTTTCCTCTACTTGACTCTGTAGAGCACTTTCCTCTGCATGCGGTGCTGGAGCTCGCCCCTCCTCAACATCAGGTGGAGGACTTTGTAGATGGCGTGCTCTGGATATTTCTGTAAAAGAATTTAAAGCATTGAATTTATTTTGTAGTAGTAAATAGTAGGTTGAGAAAGCAGGAGACTGCTGCACTGAATGTACCGACAACTAAATCTATTTAGCCCCTTCGTTGGTCAAGGACTTGTTGTCCCAGATACACCCAGTGGATATTAAATTTTCAGGATATTTGGTCCCAACATATGCAGATTTTCCTCAGACTGACCTGTTTGGTGAAGTCCTGGACGATGCTGTGCTCCGACACCTGGGAGCCGATAGCAAAGCGCCTCTTCAGCTGCTTCTCGACACGGGAGATCATTTCCTGGTCCTCCTGAGAAGTGAAGCCCTCCACCCCTAGAACCAAAATGAGGTTGGAGAGATGTTAACAGGGCAACTGTAATGGTGCAACACAAGTATACAGCCTATTACAAAGCAGGTTTGGTCTCTGTAAGCTAATATTTAGTGGTTTTAATATAACACACCGTTTCAAATTATATTAAAGTCTGAATTTACGCATAATTAATGGAATGGATGCCTAAGTCCCACCTCTTTAATTAATTAAGCGAGAATTACACGGAGTCACGCTCTGCCAAGATGGTGATGGCCAGAGACGAGACACTGAGCTTCAAAACGATGATTTCAATCATTTATTCATCACTTCTATCAAACTGTTTCATCTAAGCTATTAAGACTAGTCCAATATTTTAGGAATTAGTATTACTACAACTACTGCTACTATTTAAGCTAGCACATTATTCAGCTAACGTAACACTTTTAGCTAAGTATTTAAGCTAGTATTACCTTCAGTGAACCGTCATTTTTAGCCAGCCAATATTTTTCCCCATTTACTTCACTTCCCTTTAGCAAACTATTTAAATATTTCAGCTGTTTCACTATTGTTAGTCCATCATTTGAGCAAATTTTTTTAGATTTAGTGGAATATTTTAGTGATTTCCGTAGTTTCAGCCTTGCACTGTTTATGCTAGCACTTTACTTTTAGTCATTATTTCTAGCTAGTTATTCAACTAATTTATTGACTTTACATTTTCCTAATATAATTTGGTTTAGCAAACTATACAAGCTAGTACATTGCTTTATCATGGAGATTACTGGAACGGTTCGATGTTCAGTTTTGTTGGGTGTTAAAGCCGACTCAGTGGGAGGATAATTGTGCAGATTTGTTTAATAAAACTTTAAAAACACCACACACCTGAGAGGCTGCCAGACAGCGCGGCATCTAGAGTGGAAACCTGGAAGAGTCTGAGGGCCTCGTCCACCTCTTCTTCTCCAGCCACCGCCTGCAGCTTCATTTTCGCCAGAGACTCTGCGATACGTACCACAGCCTCCAGCTGCCTGCAAACGCAGAAGCACAAATGATTATTCACTGTGCATCAAAGGTGGAGGCACAAAGAAAAACAGTCTGTGCTTAAAATGAAGAGTTAAACGCTACCTGACGGTGATGGGGATGGAGGGTCTCTTGTCGCTCTCTCGTTCGTGCTCTCGCGCTCCACTCCTCATCACCACGTATCTGTTCTTCAGCTTCTCAGCCGCCGCCGCAGACAGACGAGGGCCGCACTTACTGCAAAGACAGATCAGTGTTAATGAAGACGGGACTGAGAGCATTAATCGTTAAGGCTGTCATATTTATAACATGCGGCCGGACTCACGTTCTCGAATAGGCGATGTATTTCTTGAACGTGGCCAGGGGGATCTCTCCCTCAACGCCCTCCGTCTGCGTCTGAGCGCTCAGGTGGACGTTCATCACGTGACGAGCCAGCGTCTACAAACAGATTGTCAGCGTTAAACTCAATAATCTTACAGACAGAAGGATTTAAAAATAAAAGCAGGAAAATACTACAACTTTTATTAGTTAGCCATTTCAGCTAGTTTATTAAATTTAGTCCAATATGTTAGCCATTCCTTTAGTTTTAGCTAACTATTTAAGCTAACACATTACTTTCAACCAACTATTTCAGTATTTTTAGCCAACCATTTTGGCTAATTTATTAAATTCAGTCCAATATCTTATTCATTTCATTATCTTTAGCTAACCATTTAAGCTATTTCACTTTAACTAACTATTACAGCTAGTTTATTACATTTAGTCCAATATTTTAGCAATATCTTTAGTTTTAGCTGATTATTTATGCTAGTACATCACTTTCAACTAACTATTTCATAATTTTTAGCCAGGCATTTCAACTAATTTATTAAATTTAGTCATTTATTTAGTTTTTGCCAACTTTTTAAGCTATTGTAGAAATATTTCAGGTAATTTATTACATTTAGTCAAGCATTTTATCGATCTTTTTTTAGCTATAGTCAGCTATTTAAGCAAGAATATTACTTTTTACCGACCATTTCAGCCATTTCATAGTTTTGAGCCAACCATAAATATAAAATTTAGTCACATTTTAGTCATTTCTTCTGTTTTAGCTGACTATTTAAGATGGAACATTACTTTTTACTAACCATTTCAGCGATTTTTAGCGATTTTTATAAAACTTGGTCAAACATTTTGTTTGTTATTTATTTAGCTTCTGCTAACTTAGCTTTTTTTAGCCAAACATTTCAGCATCAAACCACACGGCCTCCTCACCATGTCTCTCTGCTGGTCGTGGTGGTCCTTGATGATGAAGATCATGTCGAAACGGGACAAGATGGTGGGCATGAAGTCAATGTTGTCCTCGCCCTTTGTGTCGTCCCAGCGGCCGAACACGGAGTTGGCCGCGGCCAGCACCGAGCAGCGGGAGTTCAGGGTGGTGGTGATGCCGGCCTGAGTGGAGAACACGTGTTAAGTTTCCTCTAACTACAGTAAAGACATTACGTCAGCTTTAAAAACGGGTAATACCTTAGCGATGGAGATGGTCTGCTGCTCCATTGCCTCGTGGATTGCCACTCTATCGTCTTCTCTCATCTAAATGACAAGTTTTTAAATTTAATCCCAAGGAGTCAATGAAGACAAATATGAATGTCCTGCGACTCGGTTTCGTTTTACCTTGTCAAACTCGTCAATGCACACAACGCCACCGTCAGCCAGCACCATGGCTCCTCCCTCCATGATGAATCCACGGGTGGCGGGGTCTCTCAACACAGAGGCGGTCAGACCAGCTGCACTGCTGCCTTTACCTGAGGTATAAACCTGACGGGGACAGAGTTGAGACTCAGTATCAGCGGATTTACATGTTGGCAAAGCACAGCCGTTGACAAGTTTGGCTCAGGAGACTGGTTAAATACCCCGATAGGTGAGCATCTCTCTACGAACTTCAGCAGCTGAGACTTGGCTGTACCAGGATCTCCCAGCATCAGCAGGTTGATGTCGCCCCTACGAGTGAGACCGTCGGGAAGCCTAAAGGACGAGGACATACAAGCATTAACAAAATGTGCAAGGAGGAAAATGTACACGCTCCTCACATTGCTTTTGAAGGCATCACCTCTTTCTTGAACCTCCAAACAACAGGCAGGTGATGGCCTTTTTCAGATCGTCGCTGCCGTAGATGGAGGGAGCGACGGATCGAGCAAGGGAGTTGTAGATGTTAGGAGAAGCAGCCAGAGCTCGCAGCTCTTCCTCCTCCTGTGGAGACACTGATCCAGTAGCCCCACGACCTGAAAGAGAAAACGAGAAAAATAAATAAATTAACTGGGGCTTGAAAGTTTCTAGAAATATGCAATTTTAGTGCAAAAACTTACCTGCTCCTTCTGTGTCCACCTGGATGCCGACGACTCGCAGGTAAGACGCACGAATGCCCACGCCAACTCCTTTCTCTTTGCCTTTGGCCTTTACAGCAGCCATCTTTTTTATGGAGTAGATACCCATGATGGTCACCCTGTTCCCTGGGACCACACGGTCACACAAATACCTGAGAAAATAAAAACATTTGAGCTCACATGTCTAATTGTATATTAGCAGAAAATCCGGGGTTGATTGTTGCCTTGGGAACGCTCCTTACCTGTCGCAGTAGAGTTGGAGGTGACGGGGCATCTCTCCATGTGGCACGGCATCCGGAGACTCCTGCAGGCGGAGCGTCTGGAAGTCGACACAAACGCATCGGTCCGGGATGATAAAGTAAGGGTCCATGGGACACTTCACGCCGCCGGCGTTCTCACTGTCAAAAGAGAGAGTTTGTTGTAAAAGCAGCTCGATGAGTGGAGCTGAGATTCTCGTGGGCGATACTCACTTGTTGCACTTGCGTGGCAGAGCGTAGCCCTGCAGGCCCGGAGGCAGAGGGATGTTGTTGATGACGGCACGGCAGCCGCGACACTGCAGACACACCCTGGTAGCCTTCGCCTTCACAGCTGTGGCCGAGATGATGATGCCGTGCACCTTCACCAGACGAGACACCTGCTCAGACTGCAGAGGAGAAACAACACTGTGATCAAACTGCCATCGGTGAGTACGACGTCACTCACAAAGAGGTGTGTAAGTACCTTAAGGCCTCGAATGGAGGCATGGTGTGCGTCGCTCTTCAGCGTGACCTGGATATCTTGAACCGTCTCCTCCCCTACGGGCCGGGGACGAGTCACCTCGTCGGCCACGTCCTTCGCCGCTTCCTCCAGCTGTGAATAAGACCACGTTGTTTGAGGACGTTTTGACAGGCGCTGCGACTAAATTTAAAAGACGGCAAAGGAGAAGACTCACCAGAGGCAGATTTTCGGTAGGCAGCTTGTAAAGACAGTCCGACAGATCCTCGTCAAAGCTGGCCAGGTCCTCCATCTCCACCTCCACCCAGTACTCCCCCAGAGTGTAGTGTCGCTTTAGCTCATCTCTGATTGAAGGAAAAACATAAGAATGATGTTGAGAAAAAAAAAACAACAATACAGAACAAAGAAAATACCCCAAGCTAGAAGACTAGTTTTAAATATTGATTAGTTACTGTCAAGGATTTACAATTGAAAAATTCAAGTTTCATAAAATTTCATTCTGGCCGATTTATTCTATAGTTTAATTAAAACACAGTTTTTCTCTGAGTGGGACTAGGAGAAACAGTATTTCACACCTCTGTATGTTTTTAATAACAAATTTTGGAAGTAACAATAAACTACTACAATAAACAATTGAAACTACGGAGGATCAAAGTCGCCCAAAATAACTAGTAAAAGAAAATGTGCATCTAGGATTCACTATCAAACAAGCAGTCATTAATTAGATGTATTTGAATGTGAAGCAGGAGCGTTTTGCAGGTATTTTTATTACATTTAATATCAGATGCATGTATTTTTTTGTTTTTATATATTTTTGGCAGCTTTGTTCCTCCATATATTTCAGCATTCTCTTTTAAATACACAGCCATTCATTTAACAGGTTTATATGTGAAGTAGGTGCAGTATGAATCACTTTTGTTACATTTAATGGCAGATGCATTTATTTATTTGCGTTTTTTTGCCGCTTTGGTCTTCCATAGAGTTTTACCCTTCTCTATTCAAGGCACATTCATTCATTCGACACATTTATATGCGAAGCAGGTACATTTCGTAGGTATATTTGATACATTTAATGGCAGATGCATATATTTAGTTTTATTATTTTTTCCACTTTTGTCCTCCATAGCTTTCACCTCTCTTGCCCACTCTTAATAAACTGATAGTCAGTGATCAGATGTGTCCTCACCGTTAAAGCCTTTCTGTTTTTAAGTGAAGCCGGTATAGTGTAAGTATTATTTGATGCTGCATTTACACTTATTTTACAGGACTTATATTCATTCAAGTTGGATATTTTGGCAGATGTGGACTTCCACAGATTTACCCCCTCCCAGTCTCTGATGGACACACAATCACTACTTTTACGTCCCCCTCATTTTTAACACACCTGTATTTAAATGTGAAGCCGGTTCGGTCGGTTCCGACTCTGAACTGACGGAGGAACTCGCGGAACCGCTTCTTAATCTGGATCCTCTTCTGTCCACCTTCATCCACGCCGCCGTGCCCCTCTCCTCCTCCGAAGCTGTCGCTGTAGTACACTCCCGGGTCGTCAAAGCCGGACATGCTGAACCAGGTCGGTGGATAAAAACGGCACAAAGAAGGAAAACTAATAAACTGAAGGTAAAAACTGGCTGGAGACAAAGCTGCTGCGTGTCTGGTTCGCGGCAAAAACTGAACTCCTTCCCGTCTGTTTCCCGCGAGCTTGCATCACGCAACGCGTCCTTCCGGTCCTCTGATAGGCTGAGCGTAAAAAACGAGCGTTGCCATTGGTTGGAGAGGCTCACCGAGGGCGTGTCCACATTGTGGAGGAGGGGCTAGTGAGCACTGGTGGCGCGAAAAAGACAACCGGGGAGGGAAAGAAGAAGCATGGGTGCCACAAAGAGGGCTGAATGAAACATTAGATTCAATTTGCTGCAGCGTTTAAATAGTTTTTAAAGTCAAAAGTAAAGTTTAAAGTCTTCTAAGTTTATTTTTCTTATGTGAAATGACAAAGGTCACATAAATAAGTTCAGTTATCTTTTTACAAAAGTTTTATACTGCATCTACTCCACTTTCATCTTTGTAAAATCCAGTGTGTGCAAATGTTTCTCATTTTGAAAGTTACACTAATGTATGTGAAAGCACATTTCTGCCGACAAGATGAAGAAAGATCCTGTGAGCGACATTATAATGAGAAATCTTCTTAAAGTAGTGAGGAATATTCTCAAATAATGACTTGGTATCTCAAAAATTTTACATATTATCTCAAGGTTTTGATATGGCATCTCTAAATAATGATTTAGTATGTCAAATTTTTGACATGGTATTTCAAAATAATGACCTAGCTTCTCAGGATAATGACTCGTATCTCAAAATAATGACTTTGTTTCTCAGGTTTTGACATAGTATCTCAAAATTAGTTAGTATGTCAAAATAGTGACATAGTATCTCAAAACAATGAGTTAGTATCTCAAAATAGTGAGATAGTATGGCAAAATAATGAGTCAGAATATCAAAATAATGACATAGTATCTCAAAAAGAGTTAGTATATCAAAATAGGGACATAGTATCTCAAAATAATGAGTTAGTATATCACAATAGTGACATAGTATCTCAAAATAAAGACATATGTTGATATAATGACTTAGTATCTCAGAATAATATCTCAAGATTTGGACATAGCATCCCAAATTTTTGGCACAGTATCTCAAAAAAATGACAGTGTCTCTAAATAATGGCTTGGTATTGTACATTTTTTTGACATAGTATCTCAAAATTATGATATATCTTAAAATACCGACTTGGAACCTTGCAGTTTTGGTTTCTCATGTACAGAAAACTTTTCATTATATTGAGATACTAAATCATTGTGAGAACATTTTTCAGAATAGTGACTGTAGTGCGATCATTACTGGCCAGGTTTCCAAACTAGTTGCGATGCCACAAACTTGTGTTGTCACGTGTTAAAATTAGATTTCAGGTGAGTTCTTTCAGAAGGTGAATATGAAACCAACCATAAAAATCTCTCACTAATAGGCAAAACCCAGAAACCCAATTCTTAATTTAAGGAGGAGTTTAATGTGTGCAGCATCACTAAACATGTCACTGTTATCCTCACAATCATTGTTAAAATCACATCTGTAGAATATTTGAACGGTCTAAACAGACTTATCTCTACTAGACGGATCTAAGAGCTCAATAGAAACATTTCAAGCCTAATAAATTGAGGCAAACACGGGTTTAAATAGCCCTTTTTGTTCTATTACGAACACCTACACTTCAAGTGCTTTATTTGGCTGAGCAAACACAACAATAACATTCACCTCCTCTGACCTGCAAGTGTAACTGATAAATCCATCAATATCATTCATAGGTCTTTAGTAACAGGCAGCGTGATCTGAAAGGGAAAGCGGTTCCTGGACTCAGGAGATGACCCCGTGTTTTCTTCCCGTCTGGGTGAAAGCGTCGACACAGCGGTCGATGTCTTCGTCCGTGTGCGCAGCCGAAATCTGAACGCGGATTCTAGCTTTGCCCTTCGGTACGACCGGGTAGGAGAATCCAATCACATACACTCCTGCGGAGAGAACAGAGCCATTAGAACTGAAATATTCTCAGGATTTTAAGACATTTTCCCAGAATAAAACATGATCATAGTCTCACCGAGCTTCAACATATCATCGGACATCAGAGAGGCCAGCTTTGCATCGCCGAGCATCACAGGACAGATGGGGTGAGCTGAGCCTGCGATAGTGAAGCCGGCCTCTGTCATCTTGTTCCTGAACCTAATTGGACAGCACAGAAATAAAAATTGAGTAAAATCCAGAACAGAATTTAAAATCCAAACTCATATCTTACAACTCATAAAAAAAAAAACAGTCCTGCAGGTTTGGAGGAGTTTACATGACCCGACATTCCCACTGATAAGAAACTGGGTGTTTCTGATAACATAACACGGCAAAGACAGGAAGCCCAACCCGCCCTTGGAACAAACGCACCTCATGGTTTTGGCTGTCATGCTCTGCGCAATCTCATTGGAGGCGAGCAGCAGCTCCACGGCCTTGGTGGCGCAGCCCACCACGGGAGGAGGGAGGGAGTTGGAGAACAGGTAGGGCCGCGAGCGCTGCCTCAGCAGGTCGATGAGGGGCTTAGGCCCAACTGTGTAGCCACCTTAAAGAAAAAAAACATTAAACTGTGAACAGCTACATCGCATCTTGTGTATTAGTGTCACAGCTTGAAAGCAAGGATGTCAAACATACAGCCTGGGGGTCAAAACCATCCCGCAAGAGGGTCTAATCTTGCTCAGTGCAAAAATTAAACTTGTCACGAAGTCTTAATTTGTCCACTAGAGGTCGCACTGTTTTAGTAAGAGTTTCTGACATAGTTGCAGACCCAGAACAAACCAGAAGATGGCAGCAATGTGCCAAACTTGCACTTATTTTTCGTAAGGTTATTCATATTTTTATAACAGGCTTGTCCATAAAATGTAAACATTTTCATAATGTACTTTTTTTGCACTAAAACAAAAGAGGAAATTTGGTGTTGTCGTTATTTATAGGTCGTTATGCTACTGTATTACTGCTCCGTCTCCATTGCTGTTAAAATTGAGCCGTATGTGTCCCCTGAACCAAAATAAGTTTGACACTCCTAGCTTAAATAGTATATAGAGAAGGGTCCCTTGTAATTCATCAAGAGGCTAAAGTCCAAATGCTACAGTTTCTGTGACTGTTAATGGAAATAAATGGACGTCGCCAATGGGGAGCAGTTTTGAAGCTCAGTATGGTGGCATCTTGTCAGAGCCTCACTCCTAGCTGCTGGCTAATTCAAAAATGTTCAAAGAGGTGGCGCACGACTGGGGCTGTGGGGGGGGGGCTGCTGCTTAGTCTGCTAAATGTTTAAAGGGTTCCTAACTTTCCATATAAAAACTATAAGAAAGTAATATGCACAGTATGATAGCCGGGTGTAGCCAGACTGAATTCTTACCAGAATGTGAGTCTGTTAAAACACAATTTGGATTTAATTCACAGCGTGTTTCAACCAATACAGAGAAAAAAGGGGGGTGGCAGGGGAAGTTGGTCTGGCTTCCAAATTTGTGCTCGTGTTCAATCAACGCAGCTTTAAAGTTAGAACTGGATCTGATAGAGACATACCTGCTGCACCTCCCAGTGCTTTTCCCAGAGTAGAGTTCACAATATGAACTCTGTCCATGACTCCAAGCAGCTCGTCTGTTCCTCTGCAAATTAAAGGAAGCAGTAATACAGTTGTCATTAGTTATAATTATACTAGAGAGCATTCATTTAAGCTAGTGCACCTGACGGTCAAATGTAAAGCACGCAGCAATTTCGGTTAAACTAGCATCTTACCCACCTGCCCCGTTGCCCTAGGAAACCGGTGGCGTGACATTCGTCTATAAACACCATGGCTCCGTACTGTTCAGCCAGGTCACAGATTCCTGGTAAGGGAGCGACGTCTCCGTCCATCGAGAAGACTCCATCTGTCACTACCAGGCGCATGCGAGAAGACTGAGGAGGACATAACACAGCGCTGATGATCAGTGAAGTCCATCCTATTAATGTCTAATCAATACTGTAACCCTCACCTGACCCTGTCACACCAGGGATATGGAATGAATGCACCATTGACTTGGCCTTAGTCAATTTTTATGTTCTTGCATGGTTCCTACACAAGTAGATCAAGGTCCAAACATACCTGAGCTTCTTTGAGCTTCTGCTCCAGGTCACCGAGGTCCATGTGTTTGTAGCGCATCCTCTTCGCTCGACAAAGGCGGATCCCATCGATGATGGAGGCGTGGTTTAGCTCGTCAGACAGCACCGCGTCATCTGGACCCAACAGCACCTACAGGTGGAGGAATTTGATGCTTTACCGAATATATCAGCCCTGATCAATCATTCTGATCACAGATTACAGTTTTCAACCGTTTACATGGATGTTAGCTAAAATGATCTGATCATCCTAACCGTAACCCTTACCTCAAAAAGTCCAGCGTTGGCATCGAAGCAGCTGGCGTACAGGATGCAGTCCTCCCTCTCGTGAAATTCAGCCAGCTTCTGCTCCAGGTTTTTATGCAGATCCTGCAAATCACATGTAGAAAAACATAAATTAACGAATTGGTTTCAAGCACGTTATCCATGTGTCAACGAGCTGATGATGGTGGTGGTCCTTTACTTGTGTCCCGCAGATGAATCGGACGGAGCTCAATCCAGCACCGTAGGTCTTTAGAGCGTCGATGCCTGCCTGCACCACTTCCGGATGACTGGAAAGTCCGAGGTAGTTGTTGGCGCAGAAATTCAATATGCCTGAGAGAAAGATGGGATGAGAGGATGAATGAAGTAAAATGGGACCAGGTCTTTACCCTCTCACAACCTCCTCTGACAATCCAGTCTAGTCTGGGTTTTGTGGATCTGCTGAAGGTTTGTGACCTTGTTCTCGTGGAATTCTGTGGGGAGTGTTAAGGGAGTATCGGGTCATGGGGACATTGCTGCGTACCAGCCAATCCTTGCATAACCAAAGTGAGTGCCGTGTCCATCAGTACTAAAGGTGAATTTACTTCAGGTACTATTACTAGAGTAATCCACAACCCTAAGGTTAGGGTTAGGGTTAGGGTTACATGCACTCCGTGTTGTAATTTTTTTAATTTTTCCTGCAGCGGCTGCAGTAACGCGAGTGCTTTCTTAAACTGGAGCTGAACGATAAGGCAAAGCTTTCGATGTACCAGCCGATCCTAACCCTATGGTCATGAACTTTAGGTAGTGACTGAAAGAAAGGCATCACAGATACAAGCATTTAGGTTCCTCTGTAGGGCGGCAGAGGGAGCTTGGGGTAGTTCAAGGTGAGGACGATTGCTGGACGTTTCCTTTAGGAGGTTTACTGGGCACGGCCAGCTGGGAGGAGGCGCTTGGGTACACCGGGAATTCGTTTTGAGCCAGAGTATACGGATGAGGACCTGGTTGAAAGCAGGATGCGGAGGCAGAGAGAGGAGCAGCTGGTCAAAGAACAACAAACCACTGCACATCCGCGAATAGATAACAGGTAACTCTGGACTCAACGGAGAATAGCACTAGCGTATCATAACAAAATTTTGGTAAAATGAACGAGTTT